>JAJEKV010001029.1:0-43144 GCA_021234155.1 Isoetes taiwanensis | reverse complement strand
AACAAACAATCTACCAGTTTGTATAAGTGGGTACATACGAACCCGACTCTCGGTCGAAGACCCGAAAACATCGAGAAAGGAAGCAAGAGAGAAGTGCAGGCACGTCACGATTCTCTAGTGAACTAGGAGAATTATTAGATACGGTGCTCGGTATTTGAGATGTAGCCAATGCAGTGAGCGTAGAGATCCCTTCAATTACAGGATATTTCAAAATAAATCTCTCTGAGACCCTTGCGTTAGGGAAAAGGAACATGCAGATAGAATGGCCAAGAAACTTGTACTCGGTGCAATGAAAAGAGACTCAATAGAGCGGACTTAGTGATGCCAATCGGCTTTATTGGATGTGAAATGTGGCGTCCTACTGCGTGTCGGTGCACTCACGTGTAGCAAGCGAGGGATTCATCCCCATGCCAGCTCCATCTTAGATCTGAGGGCCCTCCACATGACCTTTGCTGTAGTAGCGGATTCGATTGGGAAGAGTGAAGGGATCATTTTACCGTCTCTCCCTCGGGCCTACTAGGCTGGCGGGCGTAACATACATGTCGTAGTATACAACATAATCACATATCCACCTCGAAGGGTGGGGCATCCCACATCTGCATAGACAATGATCCCGGCATCAAACATGGGGAATCCTACCCAAGGCTCGGACTCAAAGGGACGGTGGCTCGGGGGTCTCATTCATTAGAGGCCGAAATTCATGGCAATGGATTTGGCTGCACATAGGAAGCTTATGGCATAGGGTTGTCCACTCCATCCGCCCCTCACAGTACACTTTGCCGAGGTAGGCTGAAAAGTGTTGGGACTGGCTTGTAGCAGCGGGATGCCAGCCAAAGGCGGCTATTCAGGTTGCATCTCCCCGGTTAAGATGGGGCGGGTAGGGATCACTCCCTCGAAGATCTCACGTCTTTGACTCCAAAGGGGAGACTAGAGGGCCCACCCTTGCCCTTATTGGTGAACCCGATGGAAAGTGAACACCACTTCCACGGATTGAGCCCATGCCTTACCCTTTCAGGTGGCAAGCCATTAGGCCTAGTCGCAATGATCCTGGTAGGCTTTACACACGGAGGATCGTTCAAAGTCAGGAATTACGCAACCTCCTTTTTAGCGGTCGGCCCCTAAGCCTGACCGGTGTGGATCTTATTACCTGAGGCGAATCTATAGTGTGTTAGAGGCTAATCTAGGAGCATCTTGCCAAGCTTTGGTCTCTACCCCTTCCCAATACAAAGGAGTTCATAGAGATACATCATCCATATACATCACGGAAGAACTAAAGAACTAGATCTAATCTATATCATAGAGTTAGGTTCTTTAGTTAAGTCTGGTATCTAGAGAATCACGGAGGCTTTGCTATGGGCAATTTTAATGGGCTAAACCTACTGATTCTAAGACTGAAATATGGTTTAAGCTATTAAATTGCCTAAATACCTGATCATGAGTGGCTCCTCTGACTGAAGGTTAGGCCATCTATTTTGAACTACTTTCGAATCAAAGGGAAACTAATGGGCCAATTCTCTGGTAGTCATGGAGGCGGTTTTGGCTCTTGAGGCAAAAGCGAGCTCTAAAAACCCTAGAAGCGAAAATGGGCAAGTTAGGGTTTCCTCTCCTAAATAGACAAAATAGGATTTCCAATTATCCCCTTTTGGCATAATGGGATAATTGGGAATGGATACTTGCCTTTAATGGCTAGGTGGCAAAATGTCCACATGGAAAGGTGTGCCCTTAATAAATGTGCACATTGGTAAATGTGCACATTAATTTTTACTTGGGTATAGCCCACTTGGCATAAAAGTGTCCACATGGGAAAATGTGCACCTAGATAAATGTGCACATGGGTAAATGTGCACATTAATAAATCACACTCCTTGCAAGTTGCCCCTAGGGCTACCGCCTGGCTAAGCGTTGGCATTACCGTCGGTCGAGGGGGCGTGTGTGGTGGCGTGTCGCGATCGCGTTATGCGTCTGGGACCCGTATCTCGCTTTGAACGTCACATTCTCCACCTTGAAATGATCTTTGTCCGGCGGCATGCATTGAATTCTCCCACCTTGGAATCTTCCTAACCTTTTGCAATCCACCATGATACATCACGATATACTACTATAATACTTACACATTCATTACAATTATCTAAAAGGTAATATTTTTAGAACATTATTGTGCCATTATCTTAAGAAATAACTTATCAATTCATAACATCATTAAAACAAGTTACTCAATAATTATCATGACAATTTAGTTTATCAAAATTATAATTTAATGTTCGGTACTCTTCATCCCTTGCAACACATTCTAACAAAAATTTGTGTTGCAAGTCTTAATAACTTCGACCTCCTTGCCCTCCGGGCCTCTATTGGCCTGCGGGTCGACACTCGTTAGTACCATTTAATAATTATTAATAAAATTTTGGTTATATGGTGACCACCCACCTATCTACATGGATGCATGGCTAATCTCGTGGGAAGAGGGTGAATCTTCCATTATGGCCCGTGGAGCGGTAGCCTATATGCCTATATGCGCTCATGCCTACACCCTAGTTGCCCGTGGAGGATAGGTCCTTCCATTATATATGAAGGCCGTTCCTCCTATCAAAGCATATATGGGGCTAAAGGTGCTTTCCATTCCTCAATGACCTCCTTTTCTCTCGAGGGTAGTCTGCTTAGTGGGGCCAGTAGACTTTCTAATCTACCTTCCACTCATCCAAAGCAGCGGTCATGCCTACATGGGCATTACACCCGCCCTAGAGATCACCGTGGCGGTCTCATCGCCGGTAACAAGCATGCCCCATACCTAACATAGGCTGCATCGTAGATTAATCTTAACTATACATGGGAATTAATCTACACAAATCGACATGCACAGTAGATTTCTTGGAGATGACCTTGCCGTCCCATTGCTCCATAAGTAGTGGGTACTTCTTTACTAGATCCTTCTTAAGTACCCATATCGGCGTCTTCCAGCGGCAAGTGTTTCCACTTGACCAAATCTTTGGAGAAACTCGATCTTCTTGTTTTCTTGAAGGCTTTATCAAGGAATCAATTACGGAACTATTTCCGGCTGCTCCTCGATCATTTCAACAACGTTGGGGTGTCCAAGACTTAAATGCGGATTTGGAGTGTGCTTCTTCAACAAACTCCGCGTGGAAGACCTTATGAATCTTTAGGTGTCTTTGGTAAAATCTAACTTGTAGGATTGATTACCTACTCTCTTTTCTATTACGAAGGTCCAGCCACCTTGGGGCAAGCTTCTTTACAATTCTGGATCTTGGGCTTTGCACCCTTCACCTTGATCTTGAGCCATACATCCTCTCCAATTTGGAACTCTCTAATTGTCGATTCTTGTCGGCCGTGCTCTTTTTAATGCGACTCCTTGCTGCTAGGAGATACCCTCGAACTTCTTCCACGAGTTCTTTGCATGGGGAAAACATCATTGTGAAACCTCTACTTTTGACGAGTTGTGCCAAGTATCACGAGTCGGGCATTGATAGCCGTAGTTGATCATAAGCGGCATTTGGGATGATTCCTGCTTGGTGCTATTGTATGCAAACTCCACCAAGTGAATAAATTCTTCCACATACCTTGCTTATTCGGGCGTAGTTTAGTAGCATGTCCTCCAAAATCCACGGGTGGTCCGGTTTGGCCATCCGTCTGAGGATGATATGCTAGATGCTCATGGATAGCCGTGCGAATTGTCGCCAAAGGGTCTTGCCAAAGGCACTCATGAACCCGGATCCACATGGGAGATAATCTCCTTGGCATGCCATGAAGCCTGAAGATCTCTTTGGTGAAGAGCCCTGTATCCATAAGCGGTATCGTGGTCACGCAAGGCACAAAATGTGCCATTTTTAAACAACTTATGGACCACTACCATCAAGGCATCCTTCCCTCTTCTTGTCCTTGGAAGCCACGTTATAAAATCCATCGATGATCACTTCCCACTTAGCGTTTGGCTCTAATGCCCTGGAATTCGAAGCTGCTTTCGCCGTCTGCGGCATAGGTGACATTCCTTGATGTAGCGAGCTACCTACTTCTTCATTCACGGCCAATAATAGGCTGTTGCGTGCTTTGAAATATGTTTTCATGAATCCCGCATGGCGGCTATTGGGCTGTTTAGCGTGTCATGGAGGATCAATTTCCTTACCCACACGATGATTCGGGACGCGCGCAACTTGTTCTTATGGTATAACGGGTTGCCTTCCTTCTTATATGTTTGGCGGCTTCCGGCTCCTTATACATTCTAGCCTCCCTCGAGAGGCTTGCCCATACTTCCTTGAAATCCACATCCGTTGGCAAGGACTCTTCATCTTCTTACCAAAGTGGTTGGAGGCGTCGAAATTGCATTGCAATGCACTCTAGTTGTCGGGGGGATGCCTTGAAAGCGCATCCGCTACCACATTGAGCTTCCGGCTTGTAGACTATATCAAAGTCATACTCTTCAAGGAACTCCATCCACCTTCTACGCCTCGGGTTGAGGTGTGGTTCGCGTGAATACATCTTGGAGGCTTTGATGATCGTATCCAATTGGAACTTCCTTCCCAAAGGTAATGCCTCCAAATTCTTAATGCCACGACAACCCAAAGCAATTCCTGATCATGCGTGGGGTGGCCAGCGTTTGGCGTCGTTCATCTTCCTGGAATCATACACTACTACCGCTCTTCTTGCATGAGCCTTTTTGTAGCTATCTTACTTTTCATCACGTAAGCCTGGCTTATCTTTCTCTACGGATCGGCAAGGTTAAGGCGGTGGTCGTTAAAAGCTTCTTTTAACAATTCAAACCCCTTTTGGGCTTTCTTGTGCCAATGATCTGCCCAATCTTTCACTTTTCCGCCCTCGTCAAGTCACGTGGCGGGGCGCTATCTTAGCAAAGTTCTTCTGAACTTCTGTGAGAGTACCACAACTAGGCCAGAAAACTTCGACCTCATGCACATTCTTGATTGCCCGCCACTGAATGGCGGCTTCAATCTTGGAAAGGGTCCGTCGAAATTCCTTCTTTGAGATCACATGACCAAGATATTCCACCTTCTCCATTCTTGAGAAGTGGCGCCGACAACTTGGCGTTTGGCGGGTGCCTCTTCAATTTCTCTAGCACTCTCCTTAAGTGTTGTCGTGCTCTTCAAGGGATCTGCTATACACCAAAATGTCATCAAAGAACACAATCACAAAGGTGTCTAAAAACTCCACGAAGATGGTTCATGAGCCTCATGAGCGTCGCCGAGCGTTGATAAGCCAAAGGCATTACCGTAAACTCATAATGCCCATCTGCGGCGTTAAAGCGGTTTTATGAATATCTTCTTCCTTTATGGGCAAAAAATGGTTGGGTAAAAAAAGCGGCCCGAATCATCTATTCTATCATAGTATTCTACTTGTTATTAATTGGAGTTATTTACATATTTCTATTGATTACCTAATTACCGTGTGCTAGTACCGGTAACACCTTAAACAAAAGCTGCCATATGGGGTGCTATATAGTCTTTGTCGGCGTACCTTACCCCACCGGCATACTTTTGCCCTTTTCTGATGATAGCGACCTTTGATCTTGGAAGACCTTTGCTCCTTGAAGCTGATCCATCAAATCATCCGATCACGGGAAGCGGCGTACTTGTTTTGATGGTGTGCTTGTTCAGCGCCTATAGTCTATGCACATTCTCAAACTGCCATCCTTCTTCTTGACAAAAGAATGGAAGCTCCAAATGGCGAGCTGCTAGGTCTAATGAAGCCTAGGTCGAGCAACTCCAATTACTTCTTTAGCTCCGTCAACTCTGCGTCGTCATTACGTATGGAGCCTTGCTTGTTGGCTTTGTTCGGTTCGAGTGCTATCTCACACTCGACTCCCACATCAGGAGGGAGGTGCTTTCGATCTCGTCGGGGGAAGAGATCATGGAACTCCGTGATCAACAGGCTATTTGCCCGACAACTTCTTTGAGCACCTTGTCTTCTTTGCTTTCTTCGACTCCGGCTCTTCCATCTCAAGCTTGAAGATGTATGCTACCTGCTTTCGCTCTTGATGCACTTGAACAGCCGTTTAGAAGACATACAATGCATGATGGGAACAACTTCTTTACCCTGTGATCTCAATGATCTTGCCGTCGGGCATTGGGAAGGTCACCTTCCGTTTTCCACAATCAATGATGGCCCTGCTGGTCCAAGATACTCCATTCCTATGATCAAGTCGTACTTGCCAATGCCCATTACTTCTGCCCCATCACGGATGTTAATCCCTGGTAAATCAATGTATAGAAGTTGATCCTCTTGCTGCCCGTATGCGCCTTCTTGCTCCACTTGCTAAAACAACGGGCCTCGGCCCACTTCAGATGGTTTCAACTTCAACATTTCCACCATCCTTGGGGATGCAAAATTATGGCTACTTCACGAATCTGTCGGGGACTATGAAAGACTTGGCGTTGGCCTTCCCTCTTGTGGAAATTACCTTATCTTGACTCTCTTGCTTGCTCTGTATCTATTGCGGCAAAGATATGACACTCACCACGAGATAGTCGGTTAGGGGGCTGCGCCACGTCGTCGTCCGGGGGGGGTGTCCCAATCTCCAACTCCGCTAATGGCTGCACTCATGGCGTAGGGCGGTTAAGGCCCTATGGCCTGGCTGGGAAGCACTGAAGCAAAGCGCTGCTTTCTATACCTCCTGCCTCTTCTCCTTGGGCATAGCACTGCAAAAGGATCGTCTTGCTTTGGAGTAGTTTGACCCCTCCTGCTTGTCCTTGAAGGACACACTGCTTCCTCTCGTCTTTGCTTCCCACGGTTTGCCACCATATGGGGCTCTAGGCCCGGACACAGACTGGCTGCCCTAGGGCTATAACTCCACAATTGCCTTGCCTTTATCTTGGAAATCACTGGCGCCTCGCCCTCTATTACGAGGTCCGATCAAAATAGCCTTGGACTCTTGTCTTAGGGTTTATTGCCCTTACAAGTTTCGCGGATCTCCTCATTCACCCCTCAATGTAACTCTCCAGCATGCTTTTCACCCAACTTTGGCGCATACACCTTAGCCTCATGAATTCCTCGTATATTTGGGGTGATTTGTTGCCTTCTTGCAACCTATAGAAGCTGGCGCATCATCTTTGGACTTGTGCTCTCTTGGGGCGTGAGTGGCGCTTGAAGGCTTTAGCAAACTTCTTGAACGCAAGCATCCACTCAAGCCATGGGCCTTTGCATACCCTTTCCACCAAATGCGTCTTGCTCCTTTCCAGGGTTGGTTGTTGCCACCCTGCCTTTATCCTTATCCTTCATACTATAAGCGTTGCCATATTCACTCATCTCCTTCGAACCAAGCCTCGCCTCCATGCGACGCCCGTTCTGCTTTGAGAATTGCTCGAGCTTCTGGCCTTCCAAACATTTTCCAAATCAGGAGTCTACCTTCTTACGGTAGTCGAGGCTCTTGTGTCTCTTTGTCTCCATCATTGGTGTCCCTCGCCTTCCATCTGCTGTAACCCTTTTGCCTTCCATCTCTTAGGTCCTGGGCACGCTCTTCCTCTTCCTCGGTGAGATGCAATCCGAGCTTGAGTCGGAGGAGTCCGAGCTGGAGGACCTCCTTCTCTTGCTCTTCTTCTTGTCCCTTCCTGTTTTTTCGCGGCTGATGCTTGGGCGGCGGCGTTGCCCACCGACCCCGCTCACAGCGTGCGGCCAGCAAAGCCTTTATCTGCTCAAAGTCGTTCTCATCTGTGATATTTCCTCTTCGGGGTAATGGGTCCAAATTCCTCAAACAGGTTCCTTGCGGGGGTGGCCTTGGCGAGGGGCTGTTCTTCCATATGGTCTTGGCGTTGTCGTTCCCACGAGCCTAGGCCTCTAGCTGCATACACAAGTAATTCATGGCTATATGGTTAGTTTTAGCTTGTTCTCTTTGCATTATTTATGTTTGTTGGTATAGTTGTGGGACAAAATACATCAACAAAACATTTAAAGTGCAAAAGAAATTATATTCATATATTATATAATATTTTAGTACAAAAGTCTCAGGGATCAAGAGTCTAACTAATCTTGAAATGCGTTGGTAAGATGGATTGTCCTCAAGGAACTTCTTAACTTGGGTCGTTCCTACCGAATGTCCCAAGTTCTGGCGAGGACGTTCTTCTTGACGACATACACGGCTCTCGCCAACTCTTCCACCCTCGCGGTCGGATGTGAAGGCCCGCGTCCCCCTTAATCTGCATTTTGCCGTCGATGGGGTATGGCGAAGTCGAAGAGGTCAAGTGCCATTGCTCTCTTGACTAGGGCAAAGATAGTCGACATTTGCCGCCATTGAGCATGCACTTAGGGGAGGAGTGCGATCAGCATGAACGCTCCTTCTTCACCCACGGTGAAATAAGCATGAACACTCCTTCTTCACCCGGGGGCTGAATTTTGTGTCGGATGTTCTCCACTTGTTTGGCCTCACGCTCTATTCTCCGTCGACCTCTATCCGGTAGTCTTCAATTGTTGTAGTACCTCGGTCGGTCTGCTCCCTCTTGTTGGAGGTGGTCATTTGCACGGGCATTAAGATGATGCTTCTCCACTCCCCATCGTTCTTGGAGGCTTGGCCTCCTCCTAGCTCTATGCTTTCCATCATTTGCACGATGTTGCTGTGAGCTGGATGGAATTGGGCTCCTCTATCTGTCGGCTGAGGTCGGTAAGTCTTCACGGGGCCGATGAAGTGGAAGTCCCTAGCTCTTGAGGTTGGTGGATTCATCTGCTCCCTCTCCTGCACCGGGGTGGTGTCGGCCGAGGGCTCCTCATTAAAATGCTAGGCTTGTGATGGTCTCTGATGTTAGCACGGATTGACCCCATCTTACGCTTGAACTCCTCCTCCGTTGGCATCTCTTCGCCCATCCTCTTCCTCTTCTCTTCCTTCTTGCTCTGTTCTTCTTCAGTTGGCCCCAGGTTGCCTCCATCGAGGTTGCCCCCATTGGGTTTTTGGCAGTGGGATAGGAAAATAGCTAGGCGCAGCAGTAGGAGAAATACTTGGTCCTGTTTGCTGCGGGACATGTAGTCCGGGCACCTCTGCGCCTTGTTAGTTAAGTACTTGGCGATGTTGGGACATCACCCAAAGGCTGTTTTTGAAGGATGGGCTGAGGAACAAAATATCCTATGCAAGGGGGACACGGACAAGGGAGGGTCCTACCCTAGCTTGGAACTCTGCTAAGACTTGTCTATATGCTGGGGTTGCATTCAACGTGGCTTGGATATCTATTTCTTTCCCAAAGACTCGGAAGATGTCATTGACATCGCCTCGGCGGCACATGGGCATTGCAGCGTACCATAACTGAAGTCCATGGTGGCCATTGATCTAGCGAAGAAGAGACTATCAAACGGATCTTGATAAGCCTCAAGGGCTGGAAGATCGCCCTAAGCGGTGGAGAGCAAGCTTGCGACTTGGTGCTAAATGAGAAATGGAGGACCTATTTATAGAGAAGGGGAAAAACCCTAATTTTTGGATGATCTAGAATTTACTGGAATTGGGCGATTCTGATCTACTAAGAGGTGCAATTGAGAGTTTGAAGACTACTTTTTAGGGGTTTGAGCATGCTAAGAACAACTACAGGACCTATTGCAATGACTGGAGATCATTTAGGTATGGCATGGTGAAGAGATTGGTGTGAGGTCTCACACGTTGCGCCCAGACCGATAATGGAAACTTCATTTTCTGCCCTGGCGCGACGTGTGAGACATGGGCTCTAAATGGGCTAAACTTGATCAATTTGGATGATCTGAGGTGTAATTCTACTTGGACTTCGTCGAGGTTAGGCGAGAATTGACCCTTATTTGGTCAATTTGGAGCAGTTTTGGGCCTATTGGGCATGGTCTCTACGTTAGCCCGAAAATGAAAAGTTCATTTTCTGCCCTGGCGCGACGTGTGAGACATCGTCACACTTTTGCTCAAAATGTCCAAATTGACCGAAACAAAAGCCAGAAATCGATATCTTAACCTAGATAAGCAAGATTGAACATGTTATTTACCCAAAATTTCCTTATATTAACAAAAATTTCCATTATTTACAAGGAGTTCAAGGCGTTTCCCTTGATGTGTCTAGCTAAGTGCATATCACGCCTCATAAAGCGTGACCCTCTTGGCGTGAATTGCGGGCCCGTCCGAATCCTCAAAATGCTTGCACTATTTTGCCTCTGCTACCCTCCTGGCAGGCGCGGCAACATTTCATCGGTCACCGCGTGTCCGTGTTGTACTCTGCATGACTTCGGACCAGCGTTGAAGCGGTTGCCCGGGGGATCAAAAGTCCGTAACCCATTTGGAAGTGCCGGATTTCCTTGAGAGCTCTGTTCTCCAACTTCTTCCTGCCGGTCCGCTTCTTTCCTGGTGCTCTGGGAGGCTTGGGCTTCGGTGGTGGCGGCCGAGGAGTGGGCTTTTTCAGGTGTCCTCCTTCAATTGTTCTCACCACGTTGCTCACGGTAGTAAGCGTTGTATGCCTCCCACTTTGCCATGTAGGCGTTGTGCTCCTTGATCTTCTTCGATGGTTGGCGGGGTCTATCGCGTCGCCCTCCCATTGTGGCGGGAGGCTTTAACTCTATCCCACGTCGAGAAAGGTGGGGGCTTCGTGACTGCCGGGCTGCTCCCTCTTCGGTGCCACCTGCTTTCCGGTACTTCCTTCTCCACGGTAGGGGTTTTGAAGAGCTTGCCCCTCGGTGTTGGGGGCGTAATCCCTCGTCCGTGGAAGTGGGTGAGAGGCGGAAGTGCGCTTTCGCCCGATGGCTGGATTGATGGCGGGACCACGCCCTCGCTTACCAACTTTCACAACTCTTACATTGCCGCCTTAATGCCTTTGGCCTTCTTCTTCTTCCGGCTCACCCGGTGTGGTTAGCTCATCCGCGTCTCTTAGATCCTCCCTCCTCTCGGCTCCTTGGCTTCATACTGGCGATGAATGCGCGGTCTTGTTCTTCGGCAAGACTAAGCCGGGTGTCGCTGCTCCTCCCTCTCCTCGGCTTCTGCTGGGCAGGCCCCAGCTTGGAGTTGTTCCTCGGCCGATTCGGTCCCCCATACGCTCCGTTCCTCCTTGCTCCTCCTTTCCTCCTCGGCGATTTCTTGAGAGGATCACGGTGCATGATATCACAGTGGCTTTCCCCTAGGACCATTTCCGGCCGCTTTGTGCGAAATGCGCCTCCTCACTTGGATGAAGATTAAGCCTGCGGGAAAAGGCGTTCTTGGAGTATCCTTTGAATCGGTAGGGGACCGGCGCTGGCGAAGATCGCGTCGGCGGGCTTCCTTTGCTGCGTTTGGTCCTTGCCATATTCAGCGGTTATTCAATCCGATATCGCGGGAAAAAATGTTTAGCGGATGAGAGCGCATGTTCTAAGGAAGGGCGCCCGAAAATGGGGCGGATCTAGATCTTATTTATAGGGGTCGATTTTTGGTCAAACTTCAAACTACCTTTTTGGGTCATCTAGAACATCTAAAACACCTAAATCTAAGCATGGTCTCACACGTTGCGCCCAGCCCGATAATGAAAAGCTCATTTTCTGTCCTGGCGCGACGTGTGAGACATGGTGGGACCCACTGCTAAATTTTATACTTTCTAAGCATGTTTCTGGGAATATGATATATTAGTTCTACTAATTCTTAACTCAAAATTAGAATTATCAAGTTATTTTACTGTAATTCATGACATTTTTTAATGTTTCAAGCTGAATGTCTCACACGTTGCGCCCAACCCGAAAATGAAATTCTCATTATCTGTCCTGGCGCGACGTGTGAGACCACCCTACTTTTTGAAGGTTGGATCATCAATTTTAGTCTTTTTATATTTTCATTCATTTTTAACTGTTACTAGCTTAGCATAGACTACAAAAATGAGAAAAAATTTTCCCCATTTTTGAGGTTTAAGGATCCTATCAAATTAGTACTATCAGGGCATGGTCGATTGCTTTTGCTCTTGGTCACCAAGAACATTGCTCACGATACCCTTTGTGGCGTCCCCTACTCATTCACGGTGCACTCACAATTATACAAAACAGAGTTAATCCCCCATACCAGCTCCATGTCTGCATCTGGGGCCCTCCACATGACACCGCGTCGCGAGTTCCAGTGGGAAGAGTGAAGGGTCATTTTACCCGTCTCCCTCGGGGCCTACCTAGGCTGTGGAAGCGTAAACATACATGTCGGTATACAACATAATCACATATCCACCTCGAAGAAGGGTGGGGCATCCCACATCTGCATAGACAATGATCAAAGATCAAACATAGGGGAATCCCTACCCAAGGCTCCCGGACTCAAAGGGGATGGTGGCTTGGGTCTCCGTGAGTTCATTGCGCATTTAATTCATGGCAATGGATTTGGGCGGCATAGAACATGGCATAGGGTTGTCCACTCCATCCGCCCCCTCCCGTGCACACTTTCGAGTAGGCTGAAAAGTGTTGGGACCTGGCCCAGCTTCGCACGGATGCATAGCCAAAGAGGCTATTCAGGGTTGCATCTCCCTCATTCAGATGGGGCGGTGGGATCCTCCCTCCGGAGATCTGCGTGGTTGACTCAAGGGAGACTAGAGGGCCACCGCCCTTATTGAATGAACCCAATGGAAAGTGAACACCACTTCACGGGTGTCGAGCCCATGCCTTGCCACTTTCGAAGCCATTAGGCCTAGTCGCCAATGATCCCTGTAGGCTTTACACACGGAGGGATCGTTCAAGAGTCAGAACACGAACCTCCTTTTTAGCCAGTCTGGCCCCTTCGCCCACAACCAGGTGTGGATCTTGTACACAGGCCGAATCTATAGTGTGCTAGAGAGGCTAATCTAGGAGCATCTACTACCAAGCTTTAGGTCTCTACCCCCCTTCCCAATACAAGGAGTTCATAGAGATACATCATCCATATACATCACAAAAGAACTAAAGAACTAGATCTAATCTATATCATAGAGTTAGGTTCTTTAGTTAGAGTCTGGTATCTAGAGATCTGGAGGGCTGCTATGGGCAATTTAATGGGCTAAACCTACTGATTCTAAGACTGAAATATGGTTTAAGCTATTAAATTGCCTAAATACCTGATCCTTGAGTGGCTCCTCCTGACCTGAGTTCGACCATTCTGCTGAACTACTCGAATCAAGGGAAACTAATGGGCCAATTCTCTCAGGCAGAGTCTGGGAGGCGGTTTTGGCTCTTGAGGTAGCCAAAACAGAGCTCTAAAACCCTAGAAACGAAAAATGGGCAAGTTAGGGTTTCCTCTCCTAAATAGACAAGGGGGAAAGCTAGGGTTTCCAATTATCCCCTTTTGGCATGTGGGATAATTGGGAATGGACCCACTTGCCTTTAATGGCTAGGTGGCAAAATGTGCCCGCATGGAAAGGTGTGCCCTTAATAAATGTGCACATTGGTAAATGTGCACATTAATTGCACACTTGGGTATGGCCCACTTGGCATAAAGTGTCCACATGGGAAAATGTGCACCTAGATAAATGTGCACATGGGTAAATGTGCACATTAATAAATGCACACTCCTTGCAAGTTGCCCCCTAGGGGCTACCCGCCTGGCTAAACGTTGGCGTACACGTCAGTCAGGGTGGCGTGTGCGCGTGACGGGGCAGTGCAGTATACGTCCTGGGACCGTATACTGTGCTGGAACGTCACATGAAAGCTCATGTAATCACTTTGAAATATTATAAAAGTTTTGTGCTTTTATTGAACTTGTGTATATTTTGTTACTTTTTTTTACCAATTAGATTTACTGAACTTGTGTATTATTATCCAAAAATTGTGTATTATTATCCGAATAGTATTATTGAACTCGCGATCTTCCGATATGTTCAGTAATCTCTGGGAATGATGTTAAACTGCTCCCATAAAGCTTGCACTCAGCACCCACGCCTTGCCTACCTGGTCAAAAACATCACCATGGCGATGTCCAGGAGCACTGGTGACGCTATGCCTATTCTAAGTTTTATGTTCCAACACAATGAAGGCATGCCCATACAGTGCTTTTCCCGCGGATAAAAAAATGGCGAGCCAAAAGTGTGCTGACTGCCATTGCAATTTGCTTGACAATAACAAATTTTCCCTTTCCAGGAGGGTACTGCGACTTATTTCGTTGTCGATTGAGAAAACCAAATTTCTCACATTAACGAAATCCTGCTTATACATCCTAAAACCAATCCTTTACATGCAGAAACATCATAAGCCCTAGATAAATTAGTAAGATCATCCAAAAGATTTAGTGGTGGTGTTCTTTATTTAAACAAATCTTATAATGGGCAATAATATAAAGCCTAGAGTATATCTTCCCAACAAAGGTCTATAGAGAGAAAAAAATGGGACTGGAAGGGGTATACTCCTTACATGACCATAGATCATGAGCAAAATAACTTAAACTGGCAATAACTCGAACTTACAATTGATGCTGGCCGATCCCTAGTAGTGTTGTTGAAACACAGATATGCTTGCATGCCCTTCGCTAGAGACACAAGCTTGTGTTGAATACTTGCAACGTTTAGCCACCATTTCGAAGCACCATTGTTTCTTCAGTGTCCAATTGTGCATTAGAGTTGCATCTACAAAATAAAGAAGCCAAGCACCCACTTAGAAAGGCATGGAGAAGAAAAAAACACAAAATCAAAATAATTGCAAGAAGAAAGGTCCAACCTTGCACGATTGTTAGGTTGCAGAACACAATAGGTATCGATACAATCTGCAACCTACTGAAGCAGTTGTTCTTAGTGGCCATGTTCATGTTTCCACCATCATTTACAGGCATTATATCCTCCATGCAAGTTCCAAAGAAGCTCGAATATTTGCATGAATCTTTATCTGTTTTCTCAAACTGGCACCATATTGTGTGCCTACAGATTGCATTGTTTAGGAAATGGACATTTCTAATGCAATGATGACTGAAACTTATTTGAAGGGAAGTTCTTGACATACCATATTTGCCAACGATTCCAGCCTTACTTGCTTCTTTTTGCCTGGAAAATAGTGACAAAGTAAGTTCATAAACCAGCTGATACTATTCTAAATGTCAAGCACGATGGATTTGGAACTCGGCAAGGATTCTCAAACCCTAACTCAATTTGGATGCTTACCAAAAGGATTTGGGTTTTTTCAGGAAATAGAACAGTTGTTTTTATTGAGTTTCTAGTTGTTTATGGCTCAAGTGCCCCTCAATGGTTCCCCTGCCTAAAAAATCTTCTCCCATTCGTCTCCTCGGAAGATAAAGCACTTCGCTGCCTGCACCATCAATTGCTGCCAAATCTTCTTCCACAATCGATGCTTCAAAAAGTGGGTAAGACATGCTCCTCGAGTTCCACGAGACTGCCTCCAAAATTTTGCTATAAATTCATCTCTAGAACCCATAAAGCAAGCAAGATCTTGCATTTAGAGATTGATCGTGTTGTCCCTTCGTCATTTTTGTGAAAACCTTGTCGAAACTGAGGCAATTTTGATGGATTTTCTAATTTTCATGGCTATACGATTCAAAATTAGATAATTCAATGGGAGAGAATTGCTTAAGCTAACATGTCTTAACACGTGGATAGGTTGGAATTCAAAAAATGTTGTAGGGAGGGTTAGAAAAGCCTGATAATAAGTTTGAAAATCTGGAAAAAAAATAACTAGCAGAACTGCAGGGTTGGGAAGAAGGCTAGGCAGTCGGGTTCGCGTTGATTTTTTTCCGTGGTAATTCGAAGATCGGCGGTGACCTTCTTAGGGTTTTTTTTCTTCCGGTATGCCTGCAAAGGCTTGGATTCGTTTTTAGAAATAATACGGAGTTTTAAGAATTGCATATTCACACGGGGGGTTACTTCGGGCAACGAGAGTTGTCGAATGGGCATATTTGCCCTATATTCCAAGATCTGGACCGTACATAGCGATCCTCGTTTGTGGGCTATGCATGTACAAGTTTGTGTATACTGTATATATTAAGGTTTGTAAAATACTATAAGGTTTGAGAGAATGTACTTAATGATGTCAATTTTGTACGTGTATTGTAAATGTTTTGAGGCTCTCGCTGCCCTACGTAACCCCCCGTATGAATATGCACCCAAACCAAAGGGGGTTTAAGGGGGATTTTAATTTAAATGTGCAAAATGGAATGGTTTGTGTTAATAATGTTAATGGTAGTTGTTAATGGTTTGTGTTAACTAATTTTTTTTTTGGCCCCTTTAGGGCCTTAAGGATGGTGTAGGGGTGTAGATATAGACATTACCTAATACTCTAATGATGGATGGAAGGGCACTAAGAAATCCATAAATGCATGTAACAATTTTAGAAACACTTCTGCATGTAATAACTGTGCATGGAGATTCCTTAGTGCATGTAATATTGTGCATATAATATCTGTGCATGGAGATTCCTTAGTGCATATGAATCATAATAGAAAATGGTAGTAGAGCTAAAAACAAGCCATTACATTCGAAGTCCTAATATTAAGTGTGACATAATACCATGATGGATCCCCTATCCAGCAATGATAATCTTCCACTAATTAATTAAACTTGATCTTACAACTTTATCATCATAGTGACGTTAAATAGAAAGGAAAATGGAATAATGACTTAAGATCCTTTCTGTCATAAGCAATATCTTCAAATATCGTATCAAACTTCCCAAAATAATGACTTAAGATCCTTCTGTCATAAGAAATATCTTCAACTATTGTATCAAACTTCCCAAATCTATCCTTAAAGTCCAAAGGAATTATTCCTGTCATAACAGCATATCATGTAGAATCAGAACTTCACATAATTTAATAACACAATTAGAATTCTATTCTATAAAACTGTAAAACTATAAGAACTAACCTGGTTTATAGGCTCCAAATTTCTGTATTTTGTCATGATCTAGCACAGCTGAACTGAAGCCCAACAACCAGCCGTTTAAGCATAAATCTCCAAATCTTGATACGGATGAACTTGCTTAAGCCGTTTCAAACCTTGCTGAATGATTGATTTGTTTCAACAAGGCTTCCACATGCTCCAATTTATCGAATTAGATGGTCTGATAAGAGAGAAACAGAATGCAATGAATTATAAACCATCAAACTGTACACCTGCATGCTGATTTCCACGTCTTGAAGTTTTGTGCACTCTTGAAGAAGGCCCAAAACATTGTCTTTGGGTATAGGCATACCTGCTGCTACATCATCTTTGAGGACATGATTGCCTGGTGCAACCACACTTGGTTGCTCAGTCCTTAGCAACCAAAAACCCTGGCCGAAATCTTTGTCTCACAACCATCCATCGGGTCAGCTGCATTGTATGGCCAACTATAGAAGCATTAAAAATGCAAAAGCATTTAAGGAACGCCAATGCAAGCTACATCCCCCTCGATTTTGAGGTCTAAACTGAGGTGGATTCCTAGAGCAAAAGTTATTTTGAGAGTTCGTTTGTGCCTTCGTAATGAAAACCCTAAGTTTGAAAACCCTAAGTCGGCCTGCCAAACAAATGTGTTTCTGCTCTGCTCGCCTGTTAGCTCTGCCTTGCTCGCCTTGTTAGCTTCTATGCACAAAGGAGACAAGTTATATGGCTGCAAAAGCACTGCCATTAGACTGTGGGAAAAAATCTGGAGCTTGCCTTAGATAGTAAGAAAAAATTTCTTCCATGAAATAATCGTTAATCCCTTGATTGGAATATCACAGGAGCTTGATAAGTAAAAGAATGAATTGCATACCTGGCGGGGGTTGTTGTGCAGTTGAGACTCTGCTCCAAGCAATGCCACAAGGGTTTTCTCTCTGCAAACACTGTCACAAAAGACAGAAAAGCCTCTATAGTCCATGCAAAGCTGACCAGAACGAAATTTAGCAACTGGGCAGCCCTGAACTCGCCAGCCCTGACAAAAACTCTTCGTCTTGCTCATTCTCTACCAAAAACGGCTCGGCAGTTTCTTCAGAAAGTTTCTTCGAGGCCATTGGCAGATCGGATCAGAGGCCTCGCAGCAATTAAAGATGCAAGATCTAGTAGGATCGGAAGCTTCTTCTCAGGCCCCATACCCATATATTTGTAATAGACCGTACTAAGTGCCAGGAAGTGCTTGCATCTCTCTTTAAGAATGATTCCTGAATATTTGTATAGGTCATAGCTCCTGCTTCGACCTAGCAACGTCACAACCAAAAGACCACAACCCAGAAGGCCTCCCGCAAATCCAACCCATAGACCCTAAAAAAAACCCTAAAAATAATGGGAGGATATTCACACCCACCACAAAAGAAGCCTCCACCATAGGATTTGCCCCTTTTTCTAAAATCAACGGCTAACAAAAGGGTGCACTCTAGAAATACTATTTAGTACACGTGGATGAATACGGCCACCAAATCATATAAAAACCTTAGAGAAAACAGTACAAAAACACAAAAAAACCCCATGTTATAATGCTAGATATTGATGCCAAATGGAATTGTGTGCGAACATGAATTATACACATAAGGAAAAGGAATGCCAACGAACATAGGGATCTGTGCGAATGGCCAAGAAGGAAAAGAATGGTCATTAGAGGTATGTAATACACATAGAAGGTTTAAAGATGCAAAACAAAGAAAGTATTTGCACTAGAGAGGCTTTACCCTATACAAAGTAGTTTGGAATATCAAGTATATTCCAAGGATTGTCTAATTAGTCGATGCACTTCCCAAGTATACGAGATTGGCATTTGTGGGCCAAAGCCTTATGGTTAAATCACATAAACGCCTCGTACAGCGAAGTGGGGATTATCATAAACCCCACAACACAATCGTGTCAAGATGAGCGGCAATGTGTTAACATATGAATCTTACATCGTACACCCCTTATTGGGTCCCTTCTATGGAGAATCTGCGTCGTGGCAGCATCTTGAAAATGTACAGTTCTCCCTCGTATGGCGAAGTGGGGATTACCACAGGTTTTGAAACGGCTACATTAGTAGCGTCTTGTTCGGCTAGAAGTCTGCCGGTGTGATTGGCGACACGATCGACAGTTGCTTCCTGTCCTTGATTCGCGAGAACATCACGTACAGTAGCCCGGGCGCGAACGCCCTCCTCATGATCATGATTGCGTTGCCTTCTATCGTGGAGCTCTGGCTCTTGTGCCCCATCATGGCGTACGCCAGCGCGAGCGGGAACGTCTTCTTGAAGATGGTCCTGGGCCTCTGGTGCCTGTACTCGACCAGCGTTTGCTTGACATGCATGTGGTGGAGGGAGTCGTCGATGTAGAGGGAGTCGTCTTCTGGTGCTTGCTTTTTTTTTCAGCAACATAGAGTGTCAAGGTTGCACCAAGAAAGGGAGAGAAGGGGATGCACACCAATATCCGAGAGCGCAAGCTCCCAAACCAAAGGCAAATTGGAATTGTATTAAACGTAAGTATGAATATAAGATATAAAAGAAGCAAGAAAATAATAACTGCTCCTTACCAACCACACTTAATTATGCCGTAACTAATAAAGGCAAAGTCGGTCGCCGTAGCTAATTAAGGCAAGTGGGTGGGCTGGTGTGTAATTTGTTTATGAAGTCTTGATTCGGATATAGTCAGTCCTCTCCGTGAAAAAGGTCCGGTCTTTGTCAAGCAAAGAAGATGGTGATCTCGATATCATATATCTCGACACTCCTCCTTGATGAGAGGTCACCATCTCCATGCTCAACCTCCTCCTCCTGAGATGAGATCCGGAATCTATCAAGACCAATACCAAGTCGATGTCGCTCAAAGAGCTCACGAGCCAAAGGCTTAGTCAAGAGATCTGCGGTATTGTCCCATGTAGGAACATGCTCAATCTGAACACCCATCAGCCACAAGGTCCCTTACAAAATGATAATGCTTGGGAACATGCTTAGATTTTGGATGTCGAACTTCAGTAAAGCACCAATCAATGCCACCTTTGTTATCCATGAGCATCCTTGCTGGTCCAGATTGTGTTGCCCAATGCCGCAAGAAAGTCCTTGAAACTAATGATCTCACGGGCTGCCGTAGATCTGCCGCAACATACCCGCCCCGAGGGATGAAAGAGAGACATGCCCTTGTTTCTGCTGATCCAAGCAATGGCGGCGATTGGCAAGCGTAAAACAAATGCCTGATGTGGACCTCGAGTTGTCTATCACATCGCTAAGTGAGGAATCACTATATGTCAGCAATGAAAAAGCATCACTATTGCTTTGCGATATGTAAGGCCATAATCGCCAGCACCCTTTAAGTAGCGGAGAATGTGCTTGGCCATTTCCCAATGCTTATGACCTGGATCTGCTGAAAATTGGCTTAGAGCTATAACAAATGCAATGCAATCGTGCAGTGCAAACCATGCAATACATGAGGTCGCCAATCAATTCGAAAATGGAACTTTGCCATAGAAAGATGTTCAACATCGAGTTGTGGACAATCTTTCTTAGTGAGAAGAGTACACGGATTCATAGGAACTTTAGATGGATTGCAATCAGCCATGCCAAAGCTCAAGCATTTCTTCAATGTACTTCTTTTGAGAGATATGAAGAATCCCATTTTTCCTGTCTCTTGCAATTTGCAAACCCAAACAATAGCGAAGCTTCACCCAAGTCTACCATTGGAAACTTAGCAGCAAGCCTTGTCTTGAATTCAGCAATGTGCTCATTATTGTTGCCTATGAGCAAGGAATCATCCACATACAAAGCAATGATGAATAAGAACTTGCCTTGACGGCCAGGATGTAGACATTAGAATCAGCCTCAATAGGCTGGAATCCTTGCTCTTTGAAGAAAGAATCTATGGTCTTATACCAAGCATGTGATGCTTGCTTTAACCCATAAAGTGCCTTAACAATTTGCATACTAAATGCTCAAAGACCAGCTTTGACATAACCCCGGGTTGCTTCATATATATTTCTTCATCAAGTTTGCCATTAAGAAATGCCGTCTTGACATCTGGCTTGATGAACCTCAAGATTATAATGAGCAAAGAAATGCAAGAAGAATGCTAATGCTCATCATCTTGACCACCGGAGAAAATGTTTCCAAGTAATCAATGCCATATTGTCGGGCTGAAACCCCCGGTGCAACCAAAGCGTGCTTTTGTAGCTACCGATGGTGCCATCGATGGAGCTTGCATTTGTAGACCCATTTGTTACCAACAACCTTCCATCATGAGGAAGAGAAACCAAATCCCAAGTGCTATTTTGAACAATAGAATCTATTTAGGGTCCATTGCACTCGCGCCAATGAGGTGCGGCAAAGACATGAAATAGCTTCCACGATAGCTGGTGGGTTCACTGATAATAGCAGCACCACAAAACTCCATAATGCTGGGCATAATTTCAGCATAGAAAGCAAACCTTTGAGGAGGAAAACGTTTCCTTTTACCTCGACCAAGTTCTTCTTCAAGTCCTCCTTGATCAAGATGATCAAAATCACCTCCTGGATCAGATGGGTCAAGATCTCCTCCTTGATTGGATGTGTCAAGATCTGCGCCGTGATCAGGAAACAGGGTGCGGTAAGCACCGCAGTCTTTGGACCGCCGCAGTCTTTGGAATCTGCTTTGCACCGGGCAGTCTTGGAATATCGTAAACTGAGTTCGATGGATTGGAAGCTATGGCATCATCTGTTATCCATGCAGAGATATCAAGAAATTCCACATTAGGAGTTTTTGAACCTTGCTGAAATGCGAAAACATCTTCATGAAAATAACATCGCGACTAACACAAAGCTTTTGGTATCTGGATCAATCACCGATAACCATGCTTGCACCGGTAAGAAAAACCCACAAAAATCATTTTCTTGCTGGTATGCTCAAGTTTCTTGCGGTTAGCTTCGAATAAGCATAAAAGCAAAGACATCCAAAGACACGCAAGCGAGACAAATTTGGCTTTATGCCATTGAAAGCTTGTTCGAGTCCGATTTTTCACGTTAAAAAGTGGGCAATCTATTGAGAAGGTAAACCGAAAGTACCTTACCGCTTCAGCCCAAAATTGAATGGGTCTTGAGGATTGAGCGAGCAAGCAACGTGCCATGTCAACAATGCCGCAATTCTTCCGTTCAAAGAACGCGCCATTATGTTGTGGAGTATGAGGCTTCGGTAAGTTGGCCAATACCATGATCGGCACAAAAATGATTGAATGCTTGACCGGTAAATTCTCCACCATTATCGATCTAAGCTTTTAATCGATGGGCTACTTGATTCTCAACAAAAGCTTTCCATTCTTGGAAATGGGCAAATGCATCAAATTTACGCTTCAAGAAATAGACCCATGTTTTCTGCTCAAATCATCAATGAATGTCGAAAAATAATAAGCACCAAAAGAGAAGGAACATGAGTTGGACCACAAAGATCCGTGTGTACTAGTTCAAGAAGAGCGGTAGCACGAGATCCAATAAGAGTAAAAAGATCTGCGGTCTTTGTTTGCCCAATGCACAAGCCTCACAACTTGCAAGAGTAGGGTGCTTGATGAAGATCAAAACCGCCTACAAGTTGAGGCAGTGATTGATTGCTTTAAGACTGATGTGTCCAAGCCTCTTATGCCACGCGATCACGTGTACCATTACCGCCAGCTACAAGAACAACTTGG
Source organism: Isoetes taiwanensis (assembly GCA_021234155.1). Taxonomy (NCBI): domain Eukaryota; kingdom Viridiplantae; phylum Streptophyta; class Lycopodiopsida; order Isoetales; family Isoetaceae; genus Isoetes; species Isoetes taiwanensis. The sequence continues at coordinate 20,731 of JAJEKV010001029.1, read as the reverse complement.
TCAGCATATTCTTGGCCCAAATGGTAGAGATTACCCGCACGAATAGCACGAGCAAGGGCTCTTTCCCCAGAACTTTGCTGCGAACAATGCGACCATCACTATCAAAGGAAACTATTGTGCCCATATCGGTAAGACGTTAAATGAAATCGATCTTTTACGCCAAAGTAGGAGCATACATTACCCCTTTTAGAGTGAAATTACCAAGACTTGTGGGTACTTGAATGTCACCCATTCCGCAGATTTGATGCTCACTATTGTCGCCAATTTGAACAATGTGATTGGAAGAGGTAGGTCTGAAACTTTCAAACCAATCTTTGTGCCAACTAATATGAGCTGTAGCACCGAATCCATGATGAATTTGATAGAGTGAGGGGCTGCCACTTGTTTACAAAGATAGACATAATCACGGGGTGCAAGGAACCACATTGGCTACGCTTTACTTCTTCAACAATTTAGGCCACATTGGCTGAAGCTTTGTTTGTCTCCAAAGCTTTCAGTTTGTGCTCAAGATCCTTCATCTTCTTCCTACATTCTCATACTGCAAGATGATTGTCTTTCTTGCAATAGTCACAAACCCTCGCCGCTGATGTCGGTGCCTTTTTTGTCCGCCACCCTTTGAAGGTGTTGCTGCTATCAAGTATTCTTCTTTTTCTTAGCCTTTTCATTCCCTTTTGCATAGAATTTAGGCTCAATGACCTGCAAAAGAAAGCATTGTGCTCATCTTTGATAATCCCAAAGATCCTTCCTCATCATGATCTCCTCCTTGACCGGAAGTGATTGCACGATTGAGATCCATGTCGGCAATTTGTATGAGATTGTTTGCAGCATGGAAAGAATTGGGTAAGGATCTAAGAAAGAAGAATAATTGCAATGAAGGAGAGATCTTATTCTCTTCTCCAGGGGCTTCAATCTGCGAAAAGGTGTTCTTCATGCGATCTGCGAAATTTATCAAGACTCTCGGGTCTTCCCAAAGCATATTCACCACTTCAAAGATACAAATGCCCAATTTGTGTATGGGTCTTCTTTTCATGCTCTTGGATGAGAGCATTCATAAATCATGGTCGTTCTCCTTCGAACCTCATCAAGAAGAGATTCAAAGAATGAAAGCCCAATCGTAGCCATAGCCTTGTCATCCCTGGCTTGCCAAGCATCAAGAACAGATTTATTCTTGCCATCCGATGCAAGCTCTGGTCTTGATTCTTGGCCACTAACAATTCCCCAAACTCCTTGAGCCTTAAGAATGAGAGTCATTCTTCTCTTCCATTGTTGGAAACCCGTGCCATCAAGATTTGAATCACACGACCGCCAGGGGAAGGTAATCTGGTTGTAGCTTGCATCCTTCTCCATTGTGTGTTGATCTTGAATCAATCTCAAAGACACCTAGTGCTTTCGATACCATGTCAAGGTTGCACCAAGAAAGGGAGGGAAGGGGATGCACACCAATATCCGAGCCGCAAGCTCCCAAAACAAAAGGCAAATTGGAATTGTATTAAACGTAAGTATGAATATAAGATATAAAAGGGGCAAAATAATAATCGGGTTACCAACTACCAACCACACTTAATTATGCCAGAAACTAATAAAGGCAAGTCGGTCTTTGAGCTAATTAAGGCAAGTGGGTGGGCTGGTGTAGGTGCCGATGAAGTGCCGATTCAAGATATAGTCGACACCTCTGTCGAAAGTGATGTCGGTGCTGTCAAGCAGCAAGATGGTGATCTCGATATCATATATCTCGACATAGAGCTCATGGCACAGTTATACAGCAAGGAGCTCATTCTGCATTACGTGCTAAATCACAAGGTATTTCAAAGCCACACCGCCTCATTCTTCTACAGGAAACCATCACCCTAAGTTTTTTATTTATAGCAGAATTGCATTAGGAGATAAAGAAATAAAGTGCAGTGCATTCTAAAGAACCTATGAGTGCCAAAGCAAAAATTATGATCCAAATCGGAGACCATGTCTAGCTTTTGACCTGTTGAATGCAACGTAATGTCTGGAGGTAGAATAAAATCATAAGGTAAAATGAAATATCTTCATTGCAACTTATCTCCATTACGATGATCTTTGATACAATGCTTCAGCAGCTTGATATATTTGGCTCTAGCATTGATCCTTTAGCCTTTAGATAGCATTTGCTACCATAGTTCATCTATTGAATTTCGTTTGAGTGAGAAGACGGATCTGGTGGAAGTGAATCTAATGCCAATAGTAAAGCCTTGCAAATGGGGTATAGACACGACTTACTATGAAATAAGGTGAAGATAGAAGGAGTTTAAGCTCGAAGCTAGAAAGGACTAGCATGTAGTTATAGTCGTTTGCGATACAAGAACCAACATCCCAAGCAACTCTACCAAAACCTGATCCAGTTTAGATCCCCTGCATTTTGGAGATTTGGGGGAATGGAGTACATAAGCAGAAGCATTTACATTTTTCAAGTATCTGAATGCATGTTGAAGCGCAATGGATAATCAACAAAAATTATCATTCAGACCATTCTTTAGTTATAGCTTTGCGTCTATTGGGTTTTTTTAGGTAATCACTGAAGCGCACTTCTACCATGCAGTACATGCAACAACTTTGGTAGTTGCCATATTTGAACATGGAATTTCCAATAACAGAGTTGCTTTTTCAAATTCCAGGATTTCTCACCAGCCTCCTTTGGAAAAGCTTGCAAGGTAGGGATTGTCCATTTCAGGAAGTATAACTTACCTCTGGTGCTAAATGTGGCAAAATAGAGGAAGTATATAAGTTGATAACCAGTTATCAGATTGCATTTAAAATGCATTGAGCTTAGGCCACCACCTTATCTGATAGTGTTCTGCCCTTGTTGATACATATGCTAAATGTGGAGATTTGGAACAACAATTTTCATGCCTATTAGAGAATTTTGGCATTAAAATCTTACCATAGAGATTTCGTCCAATAACAATGAAGAGAGCTGCACAAGCATTATGTGACAGGACAGGGTGCTACAAGATAGAAGTCTGGGGCCTAATGCTTATCTTTAATCTTACAGAGTTTGTGGTTTTGCACTATCTCATGTGATGAGTGTCCTTGTTCTAAAGCATCTTCTGTAAGAAGGGGTTCAGACATTTCCAGTTACAATGCATCAAGTTTAAACAACCCCTTCAATGCGCCAAGTTTGCACAACCCCTTCTGGTGAGTCCACACTATAACAACTTCCTGCAAAACCCTTCTACACAGAGGACTATCCATATATAGTAATAAAAGCAAAATGTAGTGTGTGCACAGCATCTAGGCCGTAGATTTTGTTTTCGCAACTTTCATTTGGGGCCGTCTAATAGGTAGTTATTATTTTGAGTCCGTTGATGGGATGCCTTTTTGGTCGATTTCGAAAAAAATGGGGATAATGGCTCTTGATGATTACATGATTCTGCCCTCCCCGGCCCAATCTCTCTGCTTTTGTGTTTCCCATTTCTATCTCCTTACGGTTTTCCTTGTGCCTTGGCGGCTTCACCCCTTTTTGATTCTTCCATTTTTAGGTTTCTTCTTGGGTTCGTTTGGGCCGCCCCAGTTAGCTGCGCCACTTCCGCCATCGCGAGACTAAGAGAAACAACCGCAAAACCATCTTGCACAATCGACCGAGTATTTTCTTAGAAAGGTGTGCAATGAATAATCGCTTGCCAAAGAGTCTCTTTAGGCATGCAAAACGAAGTCTGAGTTGAAAGAAGGTTTATCTCGCGTGGGGATGCGAATAGTTTTCTTGTGAAACGGCAAGCAGCGAAAGGTTTTTCTTACGCACATCTCACCCTTGCTCTGCTTGGCGACCCTTTTTGTTGTTTTCCGGTTCGTTTATCCATGAACCGATATTTTATTTTCAATGCGGTAAGGGTTTGCGGTTAATTCCAACTTTGGAAGTGTTGCACATGAAGAATACCACGCTCTTTTGAAATTCGAAATGGAAATTCTTCTAATCTTGAGCCTATCTCAATGCATACGTTCTATTCTATTGACTAAAAGTATGTTTTGAAATGCTCGATCGATTGTACTAAGCATCCCGAGGAAGGTCGATTTTACCTTTGGTTTAGATGACCATAGAGATATTTGCATTATTTCTCTTTAAACAAATGTTTTCTATTTGCTGATTTGAGAAACCCAACCCTTCCACGGGAATATGGCAAAGAGAAAAGAAAAAAAAGGATTATCACGGGGTTAGATTTTTAACCGCTTTATGATGTCTTCAGGTTTCGAGGTCCAACATGGGATGCGGACCGACCATTCTCGAAGTTGAAGGCCCCTGATTTTTCTGTTTGCCTTTGCAACGTGGTCTCCGCACATGTCTCTTATCGAGAAAACCCGAATTCAGATATGTATCCACCTTGAGCCTTGCCGGTGGAGACGATTGAGCAAACATTTTCTTCCACGCCGGAGTCTCCTTATTGTAACAAGCCTTTCTCCTGTCTTGAATCGTTTACGTCCATGTAAATCGTTTCCCTCCACGAAAGACAAGCAACGCTTTGCATGAATGCGGTGAGACTTTTAAATATGGGATATATGAGACATGTTCGTGCATATGGTATTCAATTCAAAGAAGGGTCCATTGAATAGGAGTCTATCTTTTGCCGCAAAAGATATTCTAGACATTCGAAGCCAAGGATGCATATTTTGCTATACCTCTGATGTACAAAGCGAGCATGTGAATATGGTATGTGAATATGGTAAATCAGAGAATAAAAATTCCATAGTTTAACTTTAGCCCATTTCATTCATTCCGGTAGCTTGTTTTAATTTGTTTTAGAATCTGACACTATTATGGAGATACCAATGGAGCTTATGATTATGGTGAGCGAGAAGCCTTATGTATGTTCTTTTCCAATGAAGGAAATCGCGGACTGCTTGAACATGCCATGCCATCTTCCTCGATCTTAGAGCCTTTACATGAGGTAGAGCACTTGTATGTTAACAAAGAAAGTTGTCAAATAAAGATGATTCAAGTTACGGTTTTAGCAAATAAGAAGGCAAAATAAAGTTCGATATTGGTTTTCCTTCAAACGCTTAGCTAAATCTATCAAAAAACTAGCGGTGATGTTTCGTGTGAAATTTCCACATATTTGAGGTTGTCGGGGGCGAGATTTTGTTCTTTAAGCTCAAAATCGACCTATGTTACCAGACTCAATGTCTTCTTCTCTCAAAGTTCGATTCGGGCTAAGATGTTTGCCTGAAAAACAAATCCATTCTCACGCGGAAACAAATCAATTCTTGCATACTTTGGTCAACCTGTTAGAGTGAAGCTGGATGGTCATTTTAATGAGACAGAATTACTAGACTTCAGGATTTATGATGAACTCCAGCTTCATACGTTGCTTCAAAACATTATTGATGTGCATGTAGGGTTTACCCTTAAATTGACAATTTGGACATCTCGGGGCATTGAGAGTTCAATCATTACGAAGCAAAGATATTTTGTCATGCCAATATTTGCAGGTTAGGTAAAACATCAGTCTCTCTTCGCTATTGCACTGTACTGTAGAAATAATAATAAGCCATTACGATGGAGTTGATAAGTACTTTATTACTTTCCTCAATTGATGTATTGAACTTCGATAATTTGTGCAGGTTTAGACTTCCAACTATGTGTATGCTCAAACTGGATTTGATGAAGAAATGCTAACGTCTTTATCCACTGCAAGAACAAAAGGACTGAGCACAATAAGTTACGGCACTTGTACTATGGCCAAAGTTCTTTTTGGACATGATTACAACTAGGGAATAAATTTGAGAATTGCAAAGGACATGTTGTACTCATGCCTAGCACATGTCATAATTGCCATGATACTGCAATGCGAGGAAAAGTGGGGACAATCATTTAAGGGTAGGGATTTTGCATTGTTATTTTCCCCGATTAAAAGTTAATGCTATCTTTGACAAGTCTATACATATGATTGGAGGAACAGATGAATTTTACATGTATTGTATACCTTTTTGTAACAAGTACTTGCTGTATAATGTCATCTATTACTAATTTGTTGATCAATTATTTGGAACATCCCTTAAATTACCAACAACCCAAGTCGCAAGTGCCAATCTGGTTAAAAGTAAAGATATTCCCAAGTCGCAATACCAACATGATCCAAAAGGGCATGTCATAATACAATTGTCAAGCTATGACATGATGCTGACCTTCTGATATGCAATTTGGCTGACAACCTACACCATTGATGGTGACAAATCAAGATAGAGTCAGCTTGGCCTTCCATATCGATTTGGTATTGATGCAAGATAAGGCTCAATTATATTTTTTTCCTTGAGTTGCTTGTGGTGGTTGATGTATGTCAATCTAGAATGCAAAGCGGTTGTGCCCTGGTTTTATCGGCTTTTGCGGGTAAGCAATGTTGCGATTTGTACTCGGAGAAAAATTGATAGTGCCCCTATTTTGTCTCTCCATTAGAACCAAATGGTCTTATTCAAAAAGTTTCTAATTGAGGTTTAGCCAAAGCGGCATCCGGAGGAGATAAGTGGCATTTTAACCCAAGTGATCGCACATTGATTAAATAACATTTTCATTTTACATATATAACAATAATTTAAAAACAATTATCTCATTCTACAAACATATCTATTTATTAATTCCATTTGTCAAACATATGTACTTGCTCATATCAATACCTATATTGCTCCAGTATGCGATGATATAACCGCCACCTTTTTGTGAAAAGTGATGTCTACATGGCCGTCATACCTATTGTGAAAAGTGATGTCTACATGGCCGTCCATACCTTTGTAGACGTTTATGCTAAGACATCAAGCGGTGCCTCACTAACCGATCATGGGATTGATCATGGGATTGGACAATATAAAAATCCTAAAAATGGCACCTTCATTAGTCATTTGGTTATAAAATGCAAAAAAACCTACATTCTTTACGAGAGAATCCCTATAAGGTGGCTTCCATGTGGTCTTTTGTTGTTGTATGCTTGACCTAAATTTGGTAGTCAAGGTGGTGTACAAACCCATGGAGCTGATTTATGAATACAATTGGCATGTTTACAATGCCGCATTGAATGTCATAATTTATATATGGTGCAAAAGCGACTTCATTTAAGCCATGTAAAATGCGAGGAGAAGTTTTGATGTTGCCTTGCACAGTTGGCCTCTTAAGAAAAAAAATTTGGATCCTAGATATTCTCTAATAATGCAACTTTGTCTAATTGTCAAGTACTTGCTATGGCTTCATGCGTAGGCACATCTTTCCACATTCATTTTTAAAAAGTCGTATCATAAAAAGAGGCGTATAATAAAAAGCTTTCTAATCAACGAGTGGAGTGGCTTATATACATAACATAATCACGAGATGTTGGTTCATCATCACCTATATCTAAGTCAAAATCTTCATCTAGCAGCAGGATGGTTGCTTTGGACTATCTGGAAAAGACGAAGATTGGTAATCTTCAAAGGTCTGGATGTGGCAGATAATCGTGTTCTCCAAGAAGCTCAAGGTTACATTGTAAAGTCGTATCATTGTTCTTCACTTGCCCCTCGCAAGAGGCGATTGATTTTTGAGGAGTTTTTGGATGTGCACTCTTATGTTTAGGCAGGTTGCTTCACTCGGTGGGTCTCCGCTTATCCGCTGAGATTTTATTCCTGTCTCTGCATTTATACTTGTATTTGACTCTTTGATTGAATAAAGTCTGACGTCCTTCAACAAAAAAAAAAAAAAAAAAAATCGTGTAATATATATAGTATCACAAAGCGCGATTGGTTAGGTAAAATACATTATGCAAGATATACATTTTATGGTTATTCTAAAACACTCGAATTTGTCCAATTATTTTTAACATAGACAAAGAAGGTTAAACACTTTAAGTAAATACATATAACTCCTCCACCAAAACCTAATGCGTGACAAAAAGCCCAGCAACGCTGGGCACTTTTTCTAGTTTTATTATGATGGTGCTTTTTGGCCAAGCTTAAAAAACAAAATCCACTGCGTGCGCCAAGTACAACTACAAGTACAACTACAGGATTTTATTTCTCTGAGTTTTTCACCAGTTGTATCTAACATTCCACAACAGGCATATGCTTGTCTATTCTAATGTTGCACATGTAGCAGAAGGGTATTAAATTCAGGAGTTTTTTCCTCTCTCTATGCCTATGGCAAAAAGCCTTGCACGTCTTGCTAAAGATTATCCAGACTTATTAATATTTACAAAACCATACAGTCGGGGAGTGAGTCATGACATTGCACTAAAAAGGTACTTTATCCGCCAAGCACACTTGCATTGATTAATATAAAAAGATTTGACAAGCGACGTAAGAAAAGACCTGGAATATCGGAGCTTCCTTATCTTTATTGATGGCCACAGTCACTTTTAAATATTTGATTCCTGCATTATGTTGTATAGCCCCAGAAATCCCAATTGCAATATACAATTCTGGTGCTTCAACTTTTCCTATTGTTCCTATCTGCAAAAAAGTGGATCTTGTTGGACAACCTGATTCTTAAATATGGAAAACCCATACACTAACCTGCATGTCATTTGGTACGAAGCCAACATCTACTGCAACTCTAGATGCACCAACCACATACAAAAGTTGTGGTTTAGCAAAGAAAGATCAGCCCAGTGTGTGAAATTGAATTTAGCTTTGTTTACTAGCACCACCAAGTCTGTTAACTAAGGCTTCTAACAATCAAAAGCCTTCGGCACACTTGAGCGCTCTTCTTCCTGAGATGACAAGTCCTGCACTTCCTAATTCTGGTAGTTCACTTTAATTCTGTGAAGATAAATTCACCCACTTTGAGCATCCACAAGGTTCTGGAAATAACTTATTCTCTTTAAATTTCATCATTAGTTGGCTGAACAAAAATGTCAGTATAATCAGAACCTTAATTACCTCAGTCATCTCTGACATGTCCAAACGAATAACAGAAGCACTGCCAAGACCTGTCATTAAAAGTTTGGATGTTGGTGAAAATGATATTGGACGAATACTGAATATGCAAGGTTCTGACCCTTCATACCGCAGTGATGATAGTGCTTTGCCTGCATATATTGGCCTGCCAGACATAAAAGTTCGCAAGTTGTTGTTATATTTATTATATTCATAGTTCATCCATCATGAGCTGCATTTCACTTTTCACTAGCGCTGATAATTATTATATTTAACATGGCAGGCAGTGTCAACTTTGGCATAAAATAGAAGTAACAAATGCATATCCGCTTTCCATATTTGAGCTACAGAATTAACAAATGCGTGTCTGCTTTGTATACCTGAGTGGCATACTTTCTACTTGACAATCTTCATTTTCCTAACTTCAAAGCAACCAAATATTATAAACCTGCATCCAAGAAAGAACAAAGGAATATCATCCAACTCCAAATAAGAAATACAAGAAATTTATCGCGGCGGCCAAGGCATTTCTTCTTTTTCAAAAGCGTGCGCTTGGACCCGGTTAACGTCCAACATTCTCTTATGCAATGGCCAAGTGATTCTAGATTGATATGAAGCAACTTCGTAAGATCTTACATTCTAACTCTAATTTAGAAATTACAAAGTACACTATTTAGCTTAGTCTTTTAAAAAGTTGGTCAATACTTTTTGTTATTGAAGGTTCATGTGTTCACGACATCAAACATCAAGTAGAATTATCAATTTGCGTAATCAAGATGCCTCATCATCACTAGAATGATATTTTTGCTAATAATATAAATTACGAAATAAATCCAAAAGGAACTCCAATACAAAGATCTCTCTCACAAAGGTCGGTGAGTTACCAAAGGCGCCATCCACCATCCATAAAAATCATCTAGATTTAGCTCAATAATGTAGTCTTTTTTCATCCGTGCCATCTCTCGCAAATCAAAATAAAATTGCAAATCAACTCAAACGTTCGCTACAATTTCACACACAACGATAGAATCCACATAATGACACGCCAAGATTAAGGATGAAAGAAAAATGCTAGTTTTATATTAAACAATCCAAGTTTTAGCAATGTAACAAAATGGGAGAATATTTACCTTGCATGCAATTAGTGAAGCAGAAAGAAGTGCTCACAATAGCTCTTCAAGTGCTCTCAATGCGTCGAGACAATAAGAAGGCCTTCTATTTATAAGATGGAGTTTTGTTGGATGATCGACACACATGACTAATCTAGGGCTATATTTATGCCAAGTGTCTATATCACAACTCGCATGTAATCATTAATATCATTCGATATATATTTCATATCCATAATTATCCTAAAATGGATATCATTAAGATTCTATATATATTGGGATTGATATCTTCTAACAAATTTGCCAATGGCCGCAATAAATGCAAAGTGCACACATGTCGTGCTTTGATAATTCACAATAAATTCAAAGCGTATTAATGGCCGCAATAAATGCAAAGCATATTAATGGCCGCAATAAATGCAAAGGGTATTAATAGCCGCAATAAATGCAAAGCGTATTAATGGCCGCAATAAATGCAAAGCGTATTAATGGCCGCAATAAATGCAAAAGGTATTAATGGCCACAATAAATGCAAAGTGCACACATGTCGCGGCTTTGATAATTCGCAATAAATTCAAAGCGTATTAATGGCCACAATAAATGCAAAGTGTATTAATGGCCGCAATAAATGCAAAGTGCACAAATCTGCCATAAATGCGATGAATGCAACGTGTCATTCTATGGTAATGTTCATATCTTCCTCCGCCATAAATGCTCATAAATGCCTCAAATCTGAAATTAATGCCATAAATGCCTCAATGCAACGTGTGTCATGCTCTCCTAATTTTTAAGGAAGAAATTACGTGCAAACACAAAAATGTAATGCGATGAATGCAACGTGTCATTCTATGGTAATGCTCATATCTTCCTCTGCCATAAATGCTCATAAATGCCTCAAATCTGAAATTAATGCCATAAATGCCTCAATACAACGTGTCATGCTCTCCTAATTTGTAAGGAAGATATTAAACGCGAGTAGAAAAATGTAACTGCTTTATAATAGGAAGGACATGATGGCCGCAATAAATGCTTTATAATCAACAATGAATGCACACGATATTCGAGGTTATTAATGCCCGCAATAAATGCTTTAATCAATGAATGTACTTACACGCCATCTTTTAAGAATTTTAAGGAACAAAATAGTGAGAACAGAAATTGGACACTCAATTACATAGGAAGGAGAAGGAAAATGGATATCATTAAGATTCTATAGATATTGGGATTGATATCTTCTAACAAATTTGCCAATGGCCGCAATAAATGCAAAGTGTACACATGTCGTGCTTTGATAATTCGCAATAAATGCAAAGCGTATTAATGGCCGCAATAAATGCAAAGTGCACACATGTCGTGCTTTGATAAGTCGCAATAAATGCAAAGCGATTAATGGCAAGAATAAATGCAAAGCGTATTAATAGCCACAATAAATGCAAAGGGTATTAATAGCCGCAATAAATGCAAAGTGCACACATGTCGTGCTTTGATAACTCGCAATAAATGCAAAACATATTAATGGTCGCAATAAATGCAAAAGGTATTAATGGCCGCAATAAATGCAAAGTGCGCAAATCTGCCATAAATGCAATGAATGCAACGTGTCATCCTATGGTAATGCTCATATCTTCCTCCGCCATAAATGCTCATAAATGCCTCAAATCTGAAATTAATGCCCGCAATAAATGCTTTATAATCAATGAATGCACACAATATTCGAGGTTATTAATGGCTGCAATAAATGCTTTATAATCAATGAAAGCACACTGTACACGTGTCATGCTTTAGGAATTTTGAAGGAACAAAATAGGGGAGAACAGAAATTAGACACTCAATTACATAGGAAGGACGAATATGCCACGTGTATTTACAAATCATGTCAAATCGTACTTCCTATATTTTGGTTCATAAATACAATTAGAGCACGTGCGAATTTAACATTTATATCCCATTATCACATGTCAATTTCTAGAAGCTAAAGGTGTATTTCATATGGATATGCCACGTGTACTTCAAATTGAGAACACATAACATTGAAAACGTGTATGAGATCACAAGGCAAATAACTAACATTAAGTTGGTTCTATAAGTTAGCACATAGCTCGTTAGAACCAAGTGTGTGGAAAACTATGTGAATGAACTTGGCATGTCTTATTTGTCGAAAGGAGATTCCGATAGCATGAACTCGATATAAACTATGCTTTTCTATCGAACCCCTTTCCAAATCCAATGTGGACAATCGCATGACCCGATATAAAAAATGCGCTTCTATTGAACCGCTTTTCCATTCCAATGGGGCCTCTCTTTGGGAATAGAGTAGCAAACACCACAAACTTATGTGCCACCTCTCAGATGCCCGCATCATGAAGCCCCAAGCCCTTTGCACCCTAGATAATGTGCATTTACGACTTGAAGTAGCAATTGCATCTTCATCTATATGAAAGATTTCAAGGAGATTGCTTGAGCTCCAAATGTTTGATATCGAAAAGATTTGGTTTCCGTGAGACTAAGGATTGTGAAGTGTTAGTTTGGGTCAATCCAGGCTAGCTACCCTTTGTTGAGCATCACCACCCTTTTTAGTATCACCAAGAAGGAGCCGCGGCCAGACGAAGGCCATCATATACTTGTACATCCCGCGCCCACCGCACCCATGCACATGGGAAGCCATCATCCGGGTAACCGTGTCTAGGACCCATGGTCACGAGACTAGCATTAGTGCCACTAGTAGTAGTGCCATCCGAGAGGCGGTCCGCATGATCACCGATGGCTCAGCCTCCAAGAAGCATAGCTCCAGAGGGCATATATTGTGCACCGTGAGGCATTGCCTCACCGATAAACATGCCCCGGATAATCGAAATGCCGGTGGCCCATACAAATGCCCATCCGCTCCATATGCCGGCATCGGTCCATGATTATATGCTCCATATGGATGTGATGCATATCCATAACCCGGTGAAAACCATGGATGCTCCCTCGCCATACATCCCCTCGCAAAACATTATGCCAAACATTGTTTTTCGTGCTCGCTCCAGTAGTAAAGTTTAATAATAATCAACTTCAATCACCCGAGCATGAACCTCAACACCGCCCATACCAACATATCTTGGATATTCTTCCTACTCTCCGCTCACTCCATAACCGGACTACCCAAAATCGATCCGCAAAGAATCCTATCAGCATATCTGTTCTAAGTTCAATTGCTTACCTCCTGAGGATACTCAGACACATACCCGTGAGGCACCCAAGATAACCATTAACCGTATAATACATTCCGTGCTCACCACCATTTTCATGTATGCGCCACCATTGGTCATAGATTCCCCACTATCTCCCTTTCTTCCATTCTCGATAACAAGGAGGCCTCTAACTTTAACAACAATCAAACAAGAGACCGTGATGAGAAAATGAACGGAAATCACCTCATTTTTATCGCCCACTTTGACTTTACATCGACCTTCAACTTTTGTAAAAGCTCAGAGTTTCTAGAAGATGAAGAATTAAGAAAAGCTTTGTTTTATAACCTATAACCTCGGTTAATCTAATTTAACCTTTTCTAATATCAAGACCTAAAAGCCTGTGGTACAATAGTCAAAGAACGTAATCGTGGAGCTAGAAAATATGAAACTTTTGCAAAATCAAAGATAAAAAGGATACGCTCAACATTTGGCCACCGGCCGCCATATTCCAAGTAGCCGGGTGCACTAGGCAATAAAAATACCAAAGACGTAAAGCGTAGCCCCCTTTTACGAAATATGTCCTTGAATTGCCCCAATAAGAGTACAAAGTGAATAATCAAGTCAAAAGCCACAAATTTCTCGTACTAAAACTCAAAACCCTTGTTTGGGTCCCCTCGCTTTTCCTCACTGCACTCTCTGAACTCAGAAGCTCAAAAAAAAAAGAATTTTCGCCACAAAGAATGAATTCCACCACCGGCCTCTAGAATGCCAAACCACAAGTTAACAAAGGATGCTAAAGCCCTCTAAAGCTCCAACTTATGAAAACCCGCCGGTCGATCTAGCAAGGCAGATTTGAAACCAAAACGCCAAAAATGGGCTCGCTCGAAGCTAAGGAGGAGAGAAATGCGCCGAAAGCTAGAAGGTAGACGACGACGGGCGCATGAGATAGAGAGGAATCGAGGATATCTAGTCCAAAGAACGACCGACAATAACCGACGGAAGTTCGAGAACATACCGATGCAACCGGATCAGCATCACATCCGATACATACCATCGAATGCCTAATCGCCAAATCCCGGCCCCTAATCGCCAAAGATCATCCCTCCGGACACTCTAGGTTAATCGCCTAGCCACAAGATCGCGTCAACCTCATAGATGCTCGCAATAAAAATGCACACGCGACACGCGTGCACGCCTTTAATTTTGAAGGAACAAAATGAAGGAGAAATGTAAAATTAGATTAATCAATTACATATGAAGGATAAGCTAACAATAAAGGGGCAAAGGCATGATGATTTTAGAGTTGTTCCAAGTAGCCAGAAAGCATTCAACACAGAAAAATCGAATTGCTGCTGCATGATAAACATAATAAAAAAAAAAAATATGGCAAAGACAATTATTTTTGAATCATACACTTTGAGTAGTACAGCAAGCAGAACAGAGAAAATGAGCATGTTTCTTGTATCTTAACGAATGACATACCTGTTTGCAATGAACACCAAACTCTTCAATTTTGTTTAAAGAAATGGGTCTGATACTCTGAAGCAGGTCCACCTTATTGCTTATATCCTTGGAAATAAGTTCAAAATGCACCAATTTCCACCTTCTCAGCTGAGACGGTTCTCAATACTAGCACCCATTACATTGATGTTTGATGCACAGAGTTGAGACAAGGTTTCAGCATCAGATTCAATAGCATTGAGAGGTTAGAACTCCAGAATAGATCTTTAAAAGAAGTGGGCATAGATAGCAAATAATGAAGGAAGGAAAAATCATATTGAAAGGCCAGAGTAGAACTGTTTTTACGATGGCCATTTCATTAGAAACAAACATAGGTTGGACAGGTATGCTAGAGTCCATGATGTTCACATGTTTAAGACGACATATTGCAGCTATGGTGCGCTCTCGGCAAGCCCATCTAAGAAGGATGAGACAATTTTACTAAATGAAGGGTAAGCAAAGCTGCAGAGAAAGGATCACCAAACTCCGAGGAGGCAACCTCCTGCAGACAATTACTTGGGTTTTCTAATTTCCCTGACCCTAGGATTCGAAATTACAGAATCGGACGGCTTAAAATGATTACAGCTGACGTGGCAGGACACGTGGCATAGCTAGAATCGCAGGAAAGTGGGCAGCTCGGGCAGCTCGGGTTAGGCAACCCAAGATCCCAAGAATATGCCCAAACCAAAAACAAGGCAATCCAAAAGTTATATCGCTTTCCGAGATTAAGCAGCATCGTATATAAAGGAACATATGTAAAGGTTAACAATCCGAGATTCAAGCAGTATTCATATATAAAAGCGAACATATCTAAACGTTAACAGTCCGAGATTCAAGCAGCATCGTATATAAAGGCGAACATATATAAAGGTTAACACTATGTGCGGACTCAGCAACAGTGGTGCGGACTCAGCGGGGTTAACAGTCTTGCGGATTCAGCCTAAAGGCGAACATATATAAAGGTTAACACTCTGTGAGGACTCAGCAACAGTGGTGCGGACCCAGCGGGGTTAACAGTCTGTGCGGACTCAGCCAACAGTGGTGCGGACTCAGCGGTGGCTATGGCGGATTTACAAAAACTTTACCAGGAAGCTGGCTCCAAACTAGAGAGCGGAAATACCCAAGGCGCCATTACTGCATTAGATGCCGCTGCATCAATGGCTTCTGAGGATGCGCATTTACATTTCTGCTTGGTAAACTCGATGTCTTTGTTTTCTGTTGTCTTTGCCAGGAGCCGAGCCTTACATATTGTGACAATGCATGCTGTAGGGAAAATTGTATTGGGAAGCTGGAGTTAAAGAAAAAGCATTACCCCAATTTATTGAGAGTGCCAGACTTGACCCAACGAGGGTTGAAGTCTTTGTTTGCCTTGGGGATTATTATAGAGAGGCCTGTAAAGACACTCGCCGAGCTGCTCGATGCTACCAAAAAGCGTTTGCTTTGGATTCTGACAATGAAATTGCTGGGGTATTGTTTGCCACTTTCCTTTTGACCTGCATTGTAAAACTGCGGTGAAATTGAAAAAACGTATTTTGGTTTGGAATCTAAACGAACATATTTAATTCTATTTTAGGAGAGGTTATGCAATATGCTGGATTGTGAAGGTCAAGAAGCTTTGGAAACTAGCATTTGTCAAGAAGCTGCTCAGAAGTCTTCTCGTGCATTCTGGGCATGGCGCCGCCTTGGTTTTATGCAGGTAATAACATTGGAAATTGCAATGCTTTGCTCTTCCTCAGCATGGGGTTCTGGCTCTAATTTGTGAGGGGTTGTTATTAGACACTTCGTAAAGAATGGCAAGATGCTGTGAAAAGCATACAGCATGCCCTTAGAGGTTATCCTTCTGATGCTAAATTGTGGGAGGTAAGATATTGGGAATCCACATTTGATGTATGGTTTATGTTGATGGAAAAACCATAATCCGGATGCTTCTTGATCTCAGGCACTTGCTTTAGCATATCAGAAACTTGGAATGTTCACTGCTGCACTCAAGGCAAGTGAACACAAATTGAGAGCTTTTGAACTAAGTAACCTTGTTAATTAATTAGTTTGATTTAACATCATATGTAGGCATATGGGCGAGTGCTGGATCTTGAAAAGAAAGACACAATATTTGCACTTCTGCAAAGTGGAATTATTCTCCTTTCCCTGTCATCATTTTGCCAGGTTTTATATTTTTCTTCTTTTGTATCTTCTCATACAGATCTTCTCCTAATGCCAGTATGCTGTAGGCAACGTCTATGTTCCGTGAAGCACTTGCAAAGTCACCCGGTTACATAGTGGCACAATATGGGCTTGCATCATCTCTTATGGGGCATGCTCGGGAGTGTTTTACTCAAGGCGCATTTGCATGGACTGCCAGTCTTTTGAAGGTGTCTAACTTTATGTTAAGCTAAAGAAACCAGTATAGACTGTTTAACATTGTGGCATGTAAATATTTGGCAGGAGGCATCTGATGTTGGATCCAAAATTACTTCCTTGCATGGGAACATGGCAGCAGTTTGGAAATTATTAGGTGACATAAAGGTACAGCTATTTATGTGTCCAAATGAGTAATGGAGTACCATTATCACTAAAGCAATCATTCACTGTTTTCATATAGTTTATTAAAGTGATGATGAAGTAAAACATGAAATCCCATGGCATGATAGCAGCCTAGTATTTAGCAGTTCTATTTGGCTGTTTTATCAGCCTATGTGCCCTCTTTGTCTGTAACAAATCATTTACAATTTATTTTGTATCATTCCAGTTATGACATTCTGCTCCGTTTTCATATTATTGGTCCTTGATAGGTAATCAGCTGTGTCCATGAGCTCCATGTAGAGCTGTAGAAATTTACATTCTCAATCAAATGCACAATGAAGTGAACCGCATTGCAGGTTGCATATGCCCAAGCACTACCTTTTACTGGTGGAGAAACACGGCTGGATAATTTGAGGATTGCTATCAAAGATTGGCATGAGGAGCGTGTCTCTGCTGGAAGACATGCAATATGTGCTTATAAGCATGCCTTGCATCTTCTTCCTAATCAAGCAAGTCTACATACAGACCTTGGAGTAGCAACTCACCTTTCATTTTTGATCAGTGGAAAAGGATCTTCTGTTTACTCAGACCGGTAAATTAGCTTTTGTCATTCTGAATTAGAGTATTCTTTACACAATATCAACAAACCTGGCATACAGATCAGTAGCAGAAGTTTTGGTATATGGAGGATTGAGATTGGATGGGATGAATCCAGATGTTTGGGCGACATTAGGTATCGTAGCACAGCATAAAGGGTTGCAACAACATGCTCTTATTCAGGCATTACGGCTCGACAGCAATCATGCACTTTCTTGGGCGTGTCTTGGTCAGGTATCCAACTTCATATGCTTCGGAAACTCTTGTATTAATTTCAACGGTGAATGTTGCAGATTTGATATGAGATTTTTTGTTGTTTTTTTTGTTATATGAGCAGTTGTATTTGAAGAATGGCCAAATAGATTTAGCAAAACAGTCATATGACAGGGCACGCACTGCCAATCCACATTCACCACTACCATGGATAGGCATGTCGGTCATCCAGAGTTCTACTAAGGGAAGGTAAGTAGGTCATTCATGCATATCTTAGAAGTTCACATTACCGATTTACATTTTTGCACTTATACCACTGTCCATGTAAATGCTGCCATGGTGGAGGCAATGTAATTACCACTTTAAATAATATTAAGGGGATTTAGGTTAGGCATAATCAGTTGCAATCATATTAAAATTATCTAATAAGATAGTTGATTATTTCTAATGCTCTGTTGTTTTCATGCAGTAAGCATGATATGCAAGAAGCGTTCGCTAGTTGCTTATATGCTGTGCAACTGTGTCCAGTAAGTGATCCTTTTTGAATTTTGGTCAATGTAACGATGCTCTTTATAACTTATGTGTTTTATCATGTTCAATTCTTTGCAGTTACCAGAATGGCAATTGGGGCTTGCATATCTTGGAGCACAGATAAATCAGCTGAAATCTTCTCAGGTTTGTTCTTCATGCACAAATGTTTAACCAACTGAATTATTCATCACAGCAACTTGTTGACGATTCTCAACTCTTCTTCTGGTTTAGCGTGCGGTCTTAGATGGGGATACCTTCTGGAAACTAGTGTAAGGTCATCATAGGAAATATACATGATGCTCCATTGCAGCCAACGCATATCAGTAAAAAACATTCTTATTAACTTCTGCAATGTATGTGAAATATCTGTGGGGGCTTTTACATCCCAAGTTGAGGGCATTAAGTATTTATGATTATCCAAATGGGCCTATGGAAAATGGTATTTTCTGATTATTTAACCACCGAAACCTCTACTCAATGATCAATTATTCTGATTATCTACATTCAATTCTTTTGACTTTTGAACTAAAAAATGCTATTTTCTTTAGCTAGACCACTGTAGGTGACAGCCGCAAGCCTGTTTCTAATTTTTAACTTTTGCATTATTTTTTCGGGTTTCAGCATTTCTACCAGACAGTGGAAATCTCCCTTTTTTTGGCAAGGCATTACACGGTCTCCTTTAAAGTACAAAATGCATAACTTGACATTTTATTTTACAGGTGTATGCAGCACTAGGGCAAGGCATTACGCGGTCTCCTTTAAACTACGAAATGCATAACTTGAAGGGACTATTCAGCGAATCTCGTAAAGACTTGCAATCTGCAGTTGCTTCTTTCCAGCATGCACTAATTGCCCTCTCTATAAGGGCAGGATATGAAGCTGGAAAGCATGCATTCAGAGAAACTTCAATCAAGATAAATCTTGCACGCGTTCTATGCAAGGTAAAATCAGGCCATTTTAATATTTCTGGATTACATTTAATATGTGAAAAATGTGCAGGCTGGATATGCCAAGGATGCTCTTTTAATATACAATGAGCCTGCAGTATATGGTAATGTGCATTATTGCTTGCCTTTGATTAGAAAAAAAAGGCATTTAGCTCTCATTGTTGTTCATTATTGTAGATGTCGTAAAAGACGATCCGGATGCATTAAGGGGCTATGCTGTAGTTTTATGGGAATGCAGTCAGAGAAGTCTAGCATTATCTTCTGCTCAGCTGTCAGCAAAAGCAGCAATTGGCAATGTTGGGAAATATGCTGCAGCTGCAGCTCTGATATGCAAAATGCTCTATTCCACATCTGGAGCTGTTCCAGCTTTAGATGCCATTCAAAAAATACCCAATATTGTGTTCACAGACAATCCATTTTGCCTAACAGTCCTCCTCCTAGCAATTATCAGTGCTGATGGGAGATTGTTAGTAAACGTATTATCAAGGATTCAACCGTTTCTTAAAGATGACAGCCTCATTCAAGTGCACATCTTACTAGCCAAAGCCCATCAGGTTTTGAACTTTTCTTATACTGTAGCTTCTAGTGTTATGTTTCTCATTGTTTCAATATTTCTGAAGATTTTGAAGCAAAAGGATAGCCAAGTTGGTACTCATGAAGGAATGAGAAATTTAAAGAAAGCTCTTCATAAGTATCCCTATAGCTATAAATTAAGGTGCGTGTCTTTTCTACACCTTGGTTGTTGAATTTAATCTTGTCACTCATATACTATGTATTGATATTTTCAGGGGCCAACTTGCTGACATGCTTTTAGAAGATAGTCATGGTTGTAAGGCAGATTTAGCAATTCGGTGCTGTTCCATTGATACAGGAAATTCACCAGAAAGAACTGCAGAAAAATATCTTTTCAGAACAATTGCTGATTGTCTAATTGCACGTGGATTTTGTGAAACTGTATTATTGCCTACTCGGGAACCTTTGTGCCACAGTGATGTTTTTGCTATTTCCAAGATGCAACGGTCAGTACTACTCTCTTCAATTGATCTTAATGGATTACTTACTGATTTTACCTTTTGCAGATGGGTACATATGGATCCTTCAAACTTAACTGCGAATTATTATTTGGTTCTAACATTGTTCCAACGAGCTAGGAAGCAGAAGTACCCATGGAAGTGCTGCCAAGTTATTTTACGTATGGTGGATATTCTCCTGCAGAGGTTTAAATCAATGGAGGGGAATACTAGCTATATGAAATGTATCTTAGAAGTATGTGCCTCTGAGTGTGCAT
>JAJEKV010001028.1:0-43200 GCA_021234155.1 Isoetes taiwanensis | reverse complement strand
GGGTGCACCGGTTGCCTTAGTCTTGAGTTATCGGACGTTGTCGTGTATTGGAATGGAGTTTTAGCATGTACGCCAAGGCCAACATAGGCAGCGAGAAAGCGGAGGTCACCTTAGCGCGCTAATGGAGCCGCGTGTGACTATAAAGGTGATTCATTCCACTACAGCTCGTTCGATGTCAATAAACAAGGATTAGAAAAAGCTATACCCAGGGGAATGAACTCCTTTGCCTCTTGCCTCCACGAGTCGGCTCAAGGAAACAGTAGCTCGGCATATAACACCGGACATTTGCTACCTTCTTAGAAATTTAGCGATCTTTTTTCAGATGAGATCCTGGCTTTCCTCCTTTCAGGGTAGAATGTGAAATAACTCTTGAACCGGGTTGCTAAGCCTACCGAGCAAGGCCCTTGTCTGAGAATAGCCCTCGAGTTGGCGGACTTAAGAAACAACTACAAGGATTCAACACGGGGTTTATTAGGCCTAATGTTTCACCATTTGAAACTCTCCTATTCTTTGTCAAGAAAGATGATGGCTCCTTAAGGATGGCGTGTGTATTGATGATTTATAGGTAACTCAACAAGCATACCATCAGAATCAGAATCGCTATGCTGCCTAGGAGATGATCTTATGGACCGATTCTGAGGAGCCAAAATATTTCTCCAAAAGATTGATTTAAGCTCGGGATACACATCGAATAAGGATAAAGGAGGACATCCACATCCATAGACCTTTGCTTTTTGAGAATGAGATATGGTATGGTTTACCGTCATGCCTTTTACGTTGACCAATACCTACCGCGTTTAGCGGTTGATGAATGACATCTTCGCCAATACTGATGATTTTGTTGTCATTTTCTTTTGACATTCTCTACATCTATAAAACCTTATACATGAACAACATCTTCGATTGGCTTTCGCGAGAAGCTAAGGCATGCTCAGCTCTTTGCACTAATTTTCTAAATGCAAGTTAAGCCACTCAGAGGGTCGACTATTTGGCATATTATTTGTGAAGAAATTCTTTCTAGGACCCGGCCAATAGAAGCGATAAGGATTGGCCCATTCCATTAATGTTTGATGGGGTTTCTTGGGACATTTCGCGGTGTCTCAGGAAATTTGTTAAGTTGCAACAATTGCACCTCTTACTAATCTCTGAAAGAAAGTGAAGGATTGGATGATGGAAAGCAAAAAGTCCAAGTCTGAAATAAGGATGCTAACATCCACACCGGTCCACCACCTTACGATGCGAAAAGGATAAATGGGTAACCACGATGCTAGTAGAACTGGTAGAGCAATAGGGAAGGAGAGTTGTTGCCCTGATTCAAAGATGGATAATCTTGAGCAGCAGATATCCCACCATGTCGAGTTCTTTGTGAGTTGTTCGTGCTCTCAAGTATTTGGAGACACTACCTTCTTTGGCTTAAGTTTCAGCTCGTCTGGATCATGATCTCATTATCTATCCACCGACCAAGAAATCTAAAATCTCCCTGATCGAAGATGGATGGAATTTTCGAGAATATGATGTATACAAACGGGAAAGCACAATGTGGTTGGGGATGCTTTGTCCGTCATCCCTTCATAACCCGGACCCTGTTGTAGCGCCATTTCCACACTCACCATCGAGTTTGGGCGGCGAGAACAGACCACGTACAGTCGAATTACGTAATATTTGGGAAAGTTTGGGTAAGGAAGCCGGTACCAATAAAGAAGCGTGAAGCATTCCGTTCATAAGAAAAGGGCAATTTGTTATATCCCACAAAAGAAAGTTGTGTTCGGCCGGTAACCCGAGTGCGAAAGCGATTCTCCATGACACACACAACGACCCTGGCGGAGACATCTTGGGTTTTATGAAAACTTACTTTAAAGATCGCTCCAGCTATTTTGGCCTTCGATGAAAAGGATATTGCTAGGTACATCAGATTATTAGGGTTTGTCGACAAACCAAGGCTGAGCAATTAAAGTTCCGGGGGTTGCAACCTTTGGATGGCCCAATGTCACCAGTGGGAGTCATAACCATGGATTTCATTGTGGGCCTTCCCTGCTCTCAGTGGATATGATGCATTAATGGTGGAGTGGTGGACAAATTATCAAAGATGGCTCACTTCCTGCCATGTCTCTGCGGACACACGCCCGACCTTGCTTGCTCTTTGCAAAGAAATTTTCGAGGTTTTAGGGATGCCATTGTAATTCCCGGATAGGGATCCTAAAGTTTTGCAATTGGTGCATTCGAAGGATTTCTTACGCCACCATCGCGACCAAACGCCATGGTACGACTTTACCATCCCGCGGATGGTCCAAGCAGGCGTGTCAATGGTATTATTCCGGTATGCTTTCTGCAGAAGCGTGTGGAGTAAGCAGGTCACAATGGGTGGATTATATTTATCTCGGTGGGTTAAGCCTATATATGTCGAAGCCGAGGAGTCTTCCAAAGATGTCTCTCCCTTCATGATAGAATTATGGCTATCCAGTAATCTTACTCAGAACACAGCATAACCCTTGTTTCTAAGTGGAGGTCTCTCAACAACTCGCACAGAAATCTGAGGCCTTGGTGGAGGAGACTGGAGTTACCTTGGCGTATGATCGTCGAGAAAGTCTATGGATAAGCACGAACCCACGAATCTTCAATTGGGCCGAATCGGTTTGGCTTAAAGATCAAAATGCATAAGCCAGCAAATTGGTAGCGTAAGTTGGCACCCGAGATGGTGGGCCGTTGGAGATTCTTGAGCGGCGATGGGGCTGAGGCATATAAGCGGACTTGCACCCGGCAGAAGATCACAAGGTCTTTCACGTGGTCGCCACGAGCAACACACCCTGATCAGGAGGTTTTGGATACCCAACTCTCCTAGAAATGGTGAACAACGACTGGAAATAATGGTGCAGAAGCTGCTGATGAACTTACAAAATATGAGAAGGACTCAAATGTTGCAATACCCCGGTCAGAGTGGAAGCACTTACCCGATTGAAGATGCTACGGGTGATGAAGATGAACCTTGGCTGTCGGACTTCATCTGCGGGGATCCTCGGGGCCGCCACCATCAGCGATGCTATCAGCCCAGCTCCGTGATAGCTTGAAAGGCGTTCACGAATCTCATGTTCTAGAGGTAGTGCATCGTATATTATAATAATAATAATGATGAGATTACGTGTTCTCCCAAGATGATATTGTTGATGTTGTGAGCAGCGGTGCTTAAAAAGCATCCTAGTAAATGATGCGTTCATTATTATCTGGGGAGACCATATACCTGGCTTGAATTGCAAGCCTTGGTAGACTGGTTCCCCTTCTAGATCCTTTTTCTTTTTTATTTATAGGGTGGTCCTTCAACCACAATTTAATCGCCTTCAGTAACCTACGGGAGTATTGATGTGTGCGGGCAATTAATTTGGTCGTCACACCGCCTTTATAGAGATTTCTTGATGACCCAACCTTTAGGATTTTTAAATGTGTGTGATTTTTGTTGTGCGGATGTTTAAATGGACTTTGGTCCTACACTCTCTTGATGATAAGTTTGTATAAGGCACCTTGGTGCTTGTACTTTGATATTTTCAACTTCAATGTATTCTTGTCGAAATACTATAATTTCAACGTATTAATGTTATCTTCTTAACTCCATTTTCTAAGTGTTGCTTTATTTATATGTGATAGATTAGCTAACCTATCTTGTAGGAGACGACTGTACAGGAGGGAATGTGGCGTTCCCGCATTATTTATCTTTGATCCCATCCGCATTCATACAGGACATGTACAAATAAACCGTCACCCCTAAAGGTATACCATGGGGTATGGGAACTAAATTGCTTAACTACATGGGGTTACTTCTTAAAAGGATTAAGCTATGCTAATTTAATACATTAAAATAATAACTTAATTAGGCTAATTACTGTTTGGGAAATACACTTGTCGATTGGGCAACATGGGGTTTGCCATTGAGGATAACTTGACTATCCATGGTTTGACTCACGAAGATGCGACCAAAGGAAGGCCGGGCTGGCGCCATCATACCCGGCAGTATCGCTGCCGATGGGTCCGATCCTTGTTGTTCTCAACTCCCGGGGAGATGGAAGCCCCATGGAAGCGAGTCGGCGCGAGGTGGGGTAGGTGGCTATGTGGATTCTGGAGAATAAGCTTGGTTGTGATAGTTTCCTACGTTCTCTTTGTGATTCAATCATAGAAACTAACCCTTGATTTATTTAAACAAGTTCTCTTTATATTCAATTACGGTTCTTACTCTGGAAGGATGGATTGTTGGTTCTTCGTTTGTCGACTGCAAATGGGGATTACACGGGGGTAGAGACCTCTGAACCGTTGGCCTTGGTTTGCTCTAGATGTGCAACAGAGTCCCATTATATAGGCACATTGCACAAGAGCAGGGTCTAGATGCTATAGGGTAAACTGCTGAGACAAGAACACGGTGGTGACATGAGGGGTGGGTCTTGCCACACTTGCAGGCATACAGGGAGCTCGGGAACTCCCTACGGTGGGCTGGAGCCTGATAGCGGTCCGTAGGGGGCGGGTATGGTCTACGACACTCCCACAGGTGGGGTGATCCGTATGGAGCACCTTGCACTTGAGTAGGTTGAGGTGAAGTAGAGTGAGATGCGGATGGGGGGTGTGACAAGCCGTATTCTCCTTCACCCATGGAGACCTTGTGTGATTGGAAGGGCGCTTCCTGACCTGCCTCATCGGACGGCGTCCGCGAACACGGAGTGAGCTCAAAGGGGTGATCGCCGATTTCTGCGTCTCCGGAGGCCTGAAACCATAGCAGATGACCATACGCAAAGTGTGCACGGGAGGCCGGATGGATAACCCTGGCAGATGTTTCTATGCCAGCCAGCATACCGAGGTTTCGATTACGTCTCTTGAGGCCGGCCGTGGTCGATCCTTTGAGTGGTAGGGGGGTGGAACCTTTTACAGGTTTAGGCGTTTTTCTTAGTTTTAGATGCATATTCTATCAGTTGGTATTTGGATGGATCGCCACCCGCCGGTGGTTATTTATATATGTGTCTTTGTGTGCTAACCCTTGTATTCATAGCCGCTGACGTAGGAGTCCCATTTGGCGATGGGCGAATATTCGATAATCGCTCTTTGGACTCGATGCATAGATGGCCTATGAAAGCAGTGGAGAACTCTGCTCATGGTAAAGGAGCGGTGCCATGGGAGGAAAGTCCGTATGTATCGTCAGAGGTGTATATATGATACGGGGCGTCTGCTGTCTGGACAACATTGAACGAACACATTGAGCTTCGGGGATCCCACATTGCTAATTCACATATTCCTCCATCGTGATCTCCCTCTCTCCTTTCCATTAATAGATATATCGACACTCATGTTAACCTGAACCTTCACAACATCAAGCCTCTGCTACAATAAAACCATTCCAGTCACATAGCTCGGCGGCCTTACGAAATTGCATGTGAAATCGATGGACAAAGTGTGTAGCAAATTATATGGTAGCGATGAATGGCAATGTATGATTCAATGAAAAAGTGATACTCATAGGAAGCTCGATTCAATTGATGATTTGGAAACATGGAATTGAACAGTTGGGAGGAAATGACATGGCAAATCTTCAAGATATTTACATAGCAATTCCAAAGAGGTACCTTCCTTAATCACAAATGAGGAGTTGTGTCTTGAAGGCAGATCAATCCTAATGATAATAATAATTTAATTTAATATCTTCACGGTATAAATTTTGCCACAAAGCTTAAAATCAAACCTTTGTGAATCCAAATTCTGGAGTTGCTCTCACCAAGAAAAATCGAGTGAGCTACATTATTGATAACTCGATAAAAGTGATATTGAAAAGCGTATTCAAATATTCTTGATGTAGATGGTTTCTTGGGGAGATGATTCTTATCTTTAGGGTCCTTTCAAAATGTCCCTTATCTTTCTAATCTCAAGACCAAGGAGGGAAAGTAAAGCATTCTAATAGAATTATTTAATATTTTAGGAACCCTTGAGTAATACCAAGAAAGCGGTCAAAGAAAATATAAAAGATCATTTTTTCTTCTCCTACTCTTTGTGTGAGCTTTTTAGACATGAAGATCCTATCCAGAATTTAAGGAAGTCAAGGTCCTCTGAAAGAAAAAAGAGAGGCTGTTCTGTTATTAGAGGTTATAAAATGGAGACATAATTCTATTAGGAATTGGAACAGCCGACTTTGAATGTTAGAATCTTTGGCGATTAGATTGGCGAACCCGTTCCTTCTATTTGGATTGAGGCTAAAACACCTCGGGTGGCCTTTATGATTTGGAAAAATCTGAATCACGCTCTATTTTATAACAGCCCTTGTATAAAGGTGGCCCAGTAGATTAATATTTAAGTGGCTAGAAATTCTCCCTTTTTGGCGTTGTCAACATTTTATGCCCTACCGAACAGGAGGAGAGAACTCTTATGGCAACTTTGAAATAAATAATTGTATTGGCTTCAAAGTCATAATACTATTACTTGGATTCTTGCGGTGACTTCAACAACACTCCCTACAATGATTTTATCAATATGCATTTTGATACATCCACGTTAAAGAGAAAATTGGGAAAACGTTGGGAACTCCTCATTTACTCGGGTCATATACCCTTCCTCTATTGTATGTAATCTTTGGTCTGTCCAACAAACAAGAAGGCAATTGTCCAGAGTCTTTCAATTTGATAGGTTTTTATATTAAGGTGCGATACAAGATTTTTGGATGTGTTTTGTTTTGGTGATGAAAGAACACATCTATCTCAGACCATCAGCCACAATTTTTTCCAATAAGCATTCTCTACAAATGTCAAAAGACAAGGTACAAACCACCTTCGAAACAATTTGCTTTCATTTTAGCTTGGTGAGAAGTTACGTGTTTTTAATGCGGAATTTTTGTGGTAATCTCCACGAGGTTCGGGTTATTGATTCCTAAAAGCCTTTTTATTCTAACATTAAGGCCTCTAAATCTGGATCAAGCAATGGTCCAAAATCTCCATGAAAAAGAAAAGATAACAAAAAATAAGCTTCTAATAGCTTGTATAATGGGAAGTTAGATCCAAATTGCAAAATGATCCTTCCCAATACCTCCCTACATTTAGCTTTGAGATGACCTTGAGGCATGCCATTAAAATATTGAAGAATATGAGGCCAAGGGCTGCTATGAAAAGAAAAATCAAAATTCCATAATTGCAATGGATAGCTTGCAATATTAATTCTTTAAAAAGCAGGGCTTCTAAAAGGAAATTTCTAGCATTCAAAATAGAAATGGCAATATTCTATGATCCAAAAGGAAATTACTGATTATTTCTTTTCCAAAATACTCCAATATCTTTTCTAATCAGCAAAACTTTGGCTGGGATAATGTTGGACTAATGGTTTTGAATATTTTTAAACTCCTTGCCTATGTGTATTGATTTATGCAGTGATCAGATCTTAAATTTTACCTTGAGGAAAGAGGAGATTAAGCAAACTTTGAGTGCCTTGGCTAAAGGTAAAAGCAGGGCACGATGGATTACCCCACAATTTTTTATCAAATTAGGATGTTATCAACATTATGATCTCTCTCTTATGATTAAGGGTTTTGGCATTCCAATCATCACGCACCTGCCTTGTCTTACGGTTTTATCCCCCTCATTCTAAAGTTGATAATCGAGGCCTTGATTGGAGGCCACCATATCTTTGATACCAACCGACCCCACAAACTCATTGATTAACTAAGTTATTGCAAAGCGAGAATCAAAGGAACCTTCAACAAAAATATCAGTTTGCATCATCGCTTTCTTGTCAAAAACGGATACATTCTTGACAATTATATAAGCATGGAGGGCATGCATTGGGCAAGAATTTCAAATCAAAAGCGTGATCCTCTTAAAGCTAGACTTTTCTAAGGCCTTTGACATAGTCGGATGGGACTTTTAATTCTTGCCCTTCAAAAAATTGGCTTTCACGCTAAATTAATTGATTTGATCATGGGACCCAATTTAAGATCTCAATCTTCGATTATAATCAATGGCTCTCCCATGATTCTTCTCGTTGAACAATGGAGTGAGACAAAGGTTGTCCCTTACCCCCTTACCTTTTTTATAATTGTTGCTGAAATGTTAACCCATAGGTAATTCAACATCACCGACCAAGTTGGAGTATTGAAGGTTTAAGGCTTCAGGATAATATGACTCAATTAACTATAATGCAATATCTTTGATTCTTTCAACTTTTTGAAAAATGAAAATAACATTGAGTCCTTCTAAAAAATTATCAATGGTTTAGTGTTGCCTGGGATCTACCTAATCGAATATCTAGCATTACCTATGGGGGTTTTTGTGTTTTATCATTTTCTCTAAGGTCTTCCATATGATTTGGTGGCCGTGTTCATCATCGTGTGTACTAAATAGTATTTCTAGAGTGCACCCTTTTGTTAGCGTTGATTTTTGGGAAAAGGGGCAAATCACGTGGTGGAGGCTTTTTAGGGGTTTTTTTAGGGTTATTATTGGATTAGAGTTGTGTGTTTGTGGGTTGTGTGCAAAACACTTCCATATCGGATTGGAAAGACCTATTTACAGAAGTAAAAGTATGAAGTGCATCTTTGATGCAAGTGTGACTGCTTGGTTTCTTGTCATCTTTATCCCCGGCAAAAAAGCTTCGAACCTAATCCTTACCCGAGAAGCGCTGATTTCATTTCATGAGAGCTTCCATTTGGCCCCTTGCTGTGTGAAACCCAGACAGCGTTGAATCTGCTTGTGGCTATAGAGCTCCCATTCCTTTAATAAACCCTTGTGGGCCTTAAATACAGTTTTTCTTCCACGTATCTATTGCTCCGTGCCATTGAGTTGGCCTGGTCTTGCGGTAATGGTGGCTTATGGCTTAGCCTTGATAGTGTCAAATGGATACCCTACTAGCGGTATTTTCTACTTCGAGGGCAAATAATGGTTTTGAATTTCCGCGATTAGGGTTTGGATTTTCTAGCGGTGAAATAGCCATCACAAGCAAAGTAGTGATTCTTCCCATCCATGTATACTGTTCAACGTAATACGATCCTTGTTCTTCTATCCAGGGCCATATTACGAATGGAGCTTAAGCGGTAGAAATTCACGTAGGCATGTAACTCCATTAATATTCTAATTCTCTCCATTATTTGCGGAGTTCATCCATCCTTTCATTAGTTTTAAATTTGTGCATGTAGAGCTTTTGTTGTGGCGAAACTTAGAAATGAGCATGCCAAACTTTATTTTCATAATTGTTAAGATTGATTCAAGTGCTTAGGGTATATTTCCCTCTTCATCAGTCTTATGTTTGGTCTTTGTTTAATTTATTTAAATTTGGAAGCGACCATTGTACACCATCTTTAGCTTAGGGCAGGCAACAACGACTGTATAGTGTATACGAGGGGTGATGAGAACTTTAGAAGCCTTTACCCGCTTGCTTTGGAAAGAAAGGAAAATAGAACCTTGACATTACAAGGAAGCATTTTCCATGGGATTATATAGAGCTTTATGATCGGGGAGGAGATATTACTCATGGCAATGGTAAGGATGGAGAATATATATGGCGACAAGTTTGAAGATGAAACCACAGGACTAACATTCCTTCGGACCATATCAAGATGAAATGGTCCTAATTTTAATAGTTCTCAATTCTTTATTACCTATTTTGTCAAAGGCTAGTAGCTGGGTAAGGTGAACATGTTGTGTTTGGAAACTAATCTGTTATTCCGACAATGATATCTTACTATTCAGCGGCTCTGGGTATGAATGAGTTTTGCAATATGCCTTTAGGCACACTTAAAGGATTGCGCTCACAAATGATTGCTAAGCATCATTGACATAATTGTTGAAATCGCCACCTTGGAAAATGTATTTTTAGTGTAAATCGACTGTTATTGTTCAACATTGGCATGATATTTGATGATGTAGAAATAGAAAACATTTTGAGCATGAGAGCGTTGGCATTTTGTTTTGGAGTTGACTTGTATAGCAATTTTGTTTGTTTGTACTTTTGACTAGTTAACAATTGTGCGGTGGTTAGCCGATTGGAGTGAATGGTTCGCATTCCCCTTGAAGAAGAAGCAATCTCGCAAAAGGACCTTTGGAGGATATAATTTGTCATCAAGTCAGTTCAGTATAGCATTACTCGAGTGATCCATCATATGACTCCGACTTTCCCTCTTATTATTAGCAATGGAAATATTTCTTTTTGGGCTGAAGTTCTCTACCCTGCATAAAATGCCCATCATTTGTTCATCATATGAGCTCTATTTTTTTACTACTACGAGAGATTTGCTTCATATAATTGCTTGTGATATTTATAAATGTGTGTATAAAGAGTTAGCTTGAATCATATTGTAAATGTGTTGAGGTCTGGATACAAACCATGTTGTGTTCATGTTCAAAAGCAATATGCCAACGACTTGGTTTATAATAAGCAACCAGATTTTTTTTTTTTTTTAAATGAATACAATTCAGTACAGTAGTGTTGCATTACTGGTTTGTTGAAGGCCAGAAGGGCGCAATTTGGTATAACACAAACCATTACATTCCACACCAAAATAAAATCCCCTTAAACTACCTTTGCTTTGGGTGCATATTCTACCAGGGGTGTTGGCGTAGTGGCGAGAGCCTAAAATCCTGTATACATGTACAAAATCAACACCATATAGTACATTGCCTCAAATCTTATAGTATTTTGCAAACTGTGGTTATACAAGATATCAAAACTTGTACATGGCATCTCCCACAAATGAGGATTTCTATGTACGGTCTAGATCGAGGAATAAATGGCAAATATGCTTATCTAACAAATTTCTCGATGCTCTGAGTCATCCCCTGTAAATATGCACCCAAACCAAAGGGGGTTTATAAATTTTATTTTTAAGTGTGGAATAAATGCATCATCCTTGAGAGTCCAATCAACTGATATCCTTGGCATTAAATGCTTTTGATTTTAGTCATTCAACCTCTCTTTTTGTAATGCCTCTTTCTCTTGACACAAGTATTAAAAATCTCCGGGTCTCCTATTGTCTCCAAGGTCGAGAAAGCTGAAACAATTATGGCGCTTGTCTCTCTTTTAGCAGTGAAGAACTATCATTGCTAACTCTCAGTCCTCTCTAGTTCCCATATTTATTTTCTCTTTTTTGGCCCCTAAATGTATTTATTAGGGCGATTGAGAGGATTGTTAGAATTATATTTGGAGTAAAACCACATGGTCAATTGGAGTTATGTTACTCAAAGAAAAGATAAAGGTGGGCTAGGTTGCAAGAATTTACTTCTTCAGGGCTATGCATTAGCAGGCAAATATGTTTGGAAATCATTGTATAATCATGGCAGTCCTGCTACTTCATTCATCAATTATTGGCTTCAAAACAAAGAAGTTCAAAGGGCATCCTTCATTATCATTTGCCTCACTGCATTTTTGAATTTAAACCAGTGCTAATACCTCACCCTTAATGAGGAACTTAATTCTAGCCTGAATAAAGTCTCAAAAAAGCTTACTCTCCGTGATCAAATTCAAACTTCCCATCACAATAACATTTTTCTAGGAATCCCAACTTAGTCGCTTCGAGATTCAAAGCCTTTGGCATTGAAACATCCCAAAATTTATAGAAAATGGTTGGAAAAAGGGTATTTTATCCTTAGGTGATTTATGGTATGATAACAGATGGATATCTTGACTAGACTCAAATCTAAAATTGGGGCACAACCTCTCGATAGAATTCTTTTTGATCATATTATGAGGACAGTGAGGGCTATAAATCTGGACTCTAATATAATATGCAATATTCCATGGTCTTGCAGAGATAAAAAACTTATAAAGTTTCCAATACTTATGCTTATCTTACTCTGATTCTCAACGGTCTAAGTTGGTAGATATTGGTATATAAACTACGATCTTGAGTCTGTCCTTTTTAAAAATATTTGGAAATCTTATTGCCCACCAAAAGTTGCTTTTTTCACTTGGCTTCTAGGTAATAAAAGCATTCCATATCTGGATCTTCTCCACAAGATTTATTCTAGCTCTGATCAAATTATTTCTCAGTTATGTCCACTTGACTGCAACTCTAGTGAAAGTGTCCAACATATTTTTACATGTCCAAAAATAAATGGCTTATGGGATTGGATCCTTAATAACTTTGGTATTCTGAAGCCAAGGAATATCATTGAATTTATTTCTAATAATGATCCCCTAAGAAACTCTGTTTGCTATATTATTCTTTGGAACATATGGAAACACAGAAACAAGTATCTTTATGGTGGTCAGAAAAATTCAATTGTTTGGATTAAGTTTCAAATCATTTATGACATTGAATTGATGGCTACAGCTCATAAGAATAAATATGCCGAAAAATATGACAGCAGATGGAATAACTTTGGAAGTTTTACTGGTCCTTTCAGTAGTTTTAAACTAAATTGTCATGACACTTCTTCTAATTCCAATTCTCTTGTTGCTAGATTACCTTTGGAACTGTAAGTACAAGCTTGACCTTCAGTATGATATGGCAGAAAAGGCTATAATGGCAAGACAGGAAAATAGTAGGGCAGACATATTTCAGTATAATCATGATTATAGCTTCTGGACTGGGACAGTCAAAGGAAAGCTTATGGACAGTTTGACAGAAATTCCAAGAAGGGAAATACAGTGGGCTGAATGCATGCATTATTCTGGTTCATCAACAGGTTTGGCAGGGAGATGACAGAATCTCAGTTTGAATTTTACAGGAAAGTTATTACTATCATAGAGGAAGGGCTGATTGCTTTGGAACTCTGATCCATCTAATGGCCACATGTAATTCTGTGAGGCTACTGGAGCTAGTGAACTGGGGGAGCAATCAAATTCCAATCTATCAAGCTCAAATCCGAGACCATTTCCATTTCATCCATTCATATAACTTCTGAGTTTCCTTTGTTTCTTATCAGGTACTGTGTTTTATCTGCACAAGGGCTCAACTGACAAGGATAACAACATCATCTTTTTGGGCAGATCTATTCGGATCAGAAATATCTTGATCTATTTCATCTTGCTTTTTGCAACTTTAAGCTATTTTTAAAACTCTCTATAGCTTAAACTTAAAGGCTTATCATCTTTGGATATGCCTAAGGTTCTATGTAATTGTTTTGCATAATTAATGATTAAAAAGCTTCTTTCCTTCATAAAAAAAAAAAAAAAAAGGACACACATGTCCTCTGGATGCAATATGGCCTCCATGAGTTTCCTGATAAAGAGACATACATAAACCCCGCATGAGTTTGAGTCGGCCTGTTGTGGTACACTTGGTCTAGTAATCATCCAGTCCCCTGCACGTGCCACTAGGTTAGCTGGGGCACCAAACCTTTGTAGGAGCCCCCAGCCTGTATTAACAATGTCGTTAGTAATCATAATTCATAAAGACATACTAAAGGTATAGAAGAGGAAGATACCTGCGAATATGTAGCATAATAACAGGGGGTTTTCTTTGTGTTTTTGTACGCTTTTCACTAAGGTTTTCCTATGATTTCGTGATGTATTCAAATGGATGTACTAATGCGTACATTTAGAGTGCACCATTTATGAGCCATTGATTTTAGCCTTTTTTTTCCAATGGTCAACAACCAATGGCTCACAACAAAGCCCCTTTTTTGTCGTGTGGTGCATAATGGTCAACAACCAATGGCTCACAACAAAAGCCTCTTTTTGTGTGTGTGGTGCATAATGGGCACATGAAGGGCTTGAAGGGCGACATGTAACTAATGGCTCACAACAAAAGCCCTCTTTTTGTGTGTGTGGTGCATAATGGGCACATGAAGGGCTTGAAGGGCGCATGTAGTGCTCTCCGTCTGCAACACATTTCTTATCATAACTTTTGATCCAGAGCTCTGTTTGAGATGATTTTTATTGCGTTGGAAAGCTCTCTCCGAGATCTTTTTGATAGTGTATGATATGGATATGTTTGGTTAAGTTATCTATGCTAAAACAGCAATTCTTCGGCCGGGTTTGGTAGGCTTTCACATCCTACCAGCTGATTAATACATGCGCTATTGGATATTGTTTTATGGCTCATTCCGAATGAAGCTTGCAAAAAATTACCATGCATTTTTAGATTTTGAGGCAGTTATTAAGCAAATTCCAAGGCTTCTAGATCCTTGTACTAACAAGCAGAAAAGTTTCCTATTTTGGTTTCTCACCACAAGAATCCATGGAGGCCAAAGGCTGCTGTTAAATTCTAGTTGAAAAATGTTTGTGTATGGGTGTTGCAAACTTTATGACTTTCAGAATAATGGGATCTATCTTTATGGTAACTTTTACTTGTGTTCTACTTGTTTTATTGTGATGAAATTCAAAAGCTACAGGTGATGAAAGCCTCAAATGAATTCTAGTTTTTTTCTGGTTTGAATTCTAAAATTTTTGTCACACTGGGGGGGAGGGGGACGTCCCTAAGGCCCCGAAGGGTCCAAAATTTTTTTTTTGCAACACAAACCATTAACATCCAACATATAAAAAATTAAATCCCCAACACATAACAATTACACATAACAACCATTGACATTAACAACCAACACATACAACTACCATTGACATTAATTAACACAACCATTGGGTCCAACACATTTAAATTAAAATCCCCTTAAACCCCTTTGGTTTGGGTGCATATTCACACCCAAGGTGACGAGGGCAGCGAGCCCTCATAATTGTATTTTGCATGTATCAAATCAACATCATATAGTATTCCGGTTGAAATCTTATAGTATTTTGAGAATCTTATTATACATTATAGCAAATTTTGTACTTGCATACCCCACAAACGAGGAACTTTACGTACGGTGTAGATTAAGGAATAAGGGGTGAATAGGCCTATCCAACAGCTCTCGTTGCCGAGTCACCCCTAGTGAATATGCACCCAAACCAAAGGGGTTTAAGGAGATTTTAATTTAAATGTGTTGGACCCAATGATTGTGTTAATTAGTGTCAATGGTAGTTATGTGTTGGTTGTTAATGTCAATGGTTGTTATGTGTTGGGGATTTAATTTTTATATGTTGGAATATGTGCATTGAGGAGACGATCCCAACAAGTGGATCCAAAGAACACCCGATCATCTCGATCAGGTGAAAGTCCAAGTCAAACCTACAAAGTGGGCTCTGGCACGTGGAATACCAAGACCCCGTGACTACTGCAAGAAGTAAATAACCATAAATTTTGAGGGAAAAGATTAGATGAGGTGAAGACAACTCAAAAGATGTTAATTGCCTTACTTGTATGTAATGGGCCAGATGATGGCGCTCAACCTCTGTCAATCCATGGGCTCCTCTGGAGGATGGACTAGACCAAATGACTCCAACTGCGCAAAGTCTTGCTCGCTAGCAATGACACAAGCTCGAGTCTTTAGTTCTCATGTCAACATGTCAACTCCATCAGCATAGTTCCCCAACAGTGTTGGATCTAGAAATAAGACCCTCCGCCGTCGCTCTGGGCCTAGTGTGTGTCGTAAGATGCTAAAATTTGAACAAACCAATAAAATTAGAGATACAAGTCAAGAATTAATAATAGAGAATAAAAGGACTTACATGTGGTACAAAACGACATGCTCCTCTGACCACTCCAACCCAGGGGTGTAACACCTATGAAGCAAGTCTGGTACAATAGTAAGGAACTCAGAGGGAGCCAAAGTGCTCCTAACATGTGGTCGGGAAGTCAAGGCACTCGCTCGTGAAGTCAAGTCACCAAAGTGGTGTCTCAATAGGCTCATGATAGCTCCTCCAAAAAGCCGCACCCAACCTTTAAATATGTTTGTATTACTAGCTCATCGGCACTAGTATATCCAATGGATATGTCTCCTCTCTCCGTGCTCGGCCCAACCTCAAAGTGGTTGTGCAATGAGCTTGGTAAACAACTCCTCTGCCCAAGCCAACCAAGCTGATATGTGAAGAAACCCCATGCACGACTCCCCGCTAGTCCGAGTCACCTCCCCCATCATGGGCTGGAGGAAAGGCGTCTGAATCCGTGTCCAAGGCCGCCCACACCATCCGACAAGATGGACTCAAAAATCCGCCGCCCACGTAATGCATCATCGGCACGCCTCCTCGACCATCCACTAATAGGAGGTGGAGTGTAAATCTCCATACTAAGACTCCTCCCTCATCCTCCTAGCCTCCTCCTCCTCCCTCCTCCTCTCCTCCCTCCTCGCCTCCTCCTCCCCCCCCCCCGGACTCCATGCCCATATCCGTCATGCCACCGCAATAGTCTCCTCTACTAGGTCATAGGGCGCTCAGCTCTTTATGGCGCATGCCGGGCGTCAACAAGTATCGCGGATGCATCACGCATCATCAGATCTAGGGTCTCTCCCCGATGTGCTCTCCGTGCACGCCGCCCCCGATCCGCGGTTCCCAAGTAAATGAATCTCCCACCCTTTTAGCCATGATAGTGTCGAACTGGTCAGACATGTAACCTCCACACGACGAGGGAATACCGTGACCGCCCTCTATGGTCATGGCAAAGCTATACAGATCGCATGCGCAATCACCCTAGCTACATCTCGATGCCTACACCGTGGTTCTCGCCAAACGAAAGCAAGATACACCGAATCCTTTTTGCCTTTGCTCATACCGCTCGATCTCGAGCACGACATGCCACCGCCCTCCTCCTCGACTTAGTGCACGGGCCTACCAACTGCCCGTTATGGCCACTCTAGGTCCTCACTAGCATGATGCCTATCATGGTGCCCAAGTGCACCTAAATGTGTCAACCCCAACCAAGTCGGCAGTCGAGTCACTGAATGGGTGCAGCCAGAAGCCATGCACCACCAACGACGCTATGTCGCGGACCCTACATCTAGAAACATCTACTATGGCGATGACACGGACATCAACTCGCCAGTATGAGGCAACCTCCCTATCATTAACACCTAGTGGTAAGTGAACTATAATTACCTCTACAAAATCGTATCTAGAATCCTATATATAATAGTATTCCAGTAGTACTAAGAAAAAAGAAACATAAGAATGAAAATAAAAAATAAGTTATCACTCACATGCTCAAGACCATGCCCAATACTAGCTCGTGCTCCTCCACCTCAGCATCCCCATCCTGTTGTGGCTCCTGATCTGCCATGTCTGAATGCCAAAAGATGAACAAAAAATCATTAGATCCAATATTCATATGCCTTTTAACAGCATGCACCAAAATCAGCAATAATGATGGCTAAAACTAACATATAACAGTCCAAGTTAACAAATCATTTGAATGATAGAAATACTACCTTTATTTATGGGTAATCCTGTTGAAACAGACTAGAATATAGTTCAGAAGCCAGTCAAAATCAGTTTTGGATACAATGTTCTGCCATCTAAGCAACTGTCTAACACAACCAACAATTTGATTTTAGATAGCCTGATAATAACTTATTCTTCTATAGATGTTTCATGCTTAAAATCACTCTTCCTTTTTCAACACTATTAATGGGACGTGTTCATATATTTCAGAATACGAAATAAAATGTTGGGCTTCAGACTTGAAGGACTCTTGAAAAGCTTTAGAAAAACAAAAGCATACTCAACGTTTCTACATCTATTAGCCACCCTTAATTTTGTTATACTTATAGAAGATCACATGCTACAAAAAACGATAGTGATGCACGCCCTTATTGTCCGAAAAGAGCAATCTCAAGGTGAGACGTTTTACCTTGCTTCTGCTTCATCATATATGTACCTGCATAAGGCATGCTTCTATGCTTAATCCATTGGCACTTCTCCATGGCTGACTTCAGAAGTTGCATAATATCTATGCATGTCTCTTTTAGCCAAGTTTTCAAGTACCTTCTAATATTGTGGAAGCTCCAAAAATGAAGAGCATTAAGAAATGGCTACAAAGACTAGCCACCGCAAGACGTAAAATGATAGGATTCTAGTCTTTACAAACCAAGGAAGGTTACTAATCCAGGGTAGAGAAGAAGAGAGATATATACTGGAAAAGTATAGAATTAGTCGAATACTAGAGCCGAATGATATATGTTCATTGCAAAAATATAGGGGAGAACTACAAATGAGAATTACGAACATCAAGAACGGACTCATTTGTTAAAAAAAAAACTAAAATGGACTCAAGAATTCTATAGAAGTAATAAGAATCGGGCAAATGAGAATCGAATGGAAGATTGAGCAAAAAATAAATACCTCATTGAGCTTGCCCGGCCGCTGCCGCGTGAATCTGAGCAAAATCGCGATTGATTTACGCTTTTGATTTTGGGGGTATTCGACCCAGATGATCGCATGCAAGAGGTATTCGGCTTCCATATTAGAGAGCAGATGTATTCGACTTGGATATTTCGATCTTGGCGTGTCGACCCGGTTTTTTTTCAAAACAGGGGCGTATGGCGTATTCGACCTGCGATTTTCAAAACAGGGGCGTATTCGATCTGAGACAATCTGGGGCGTATTCGGTTCAAAGATTTCAGGGGTTGATTTGGAAGGACGAATATCTGCTGGCCGAATTTTTTTATTAGAAAAAGAAAAAAACAGTAAGATGCAGGCCGAATACCACGCGAAGGTATTCGGTGTAGGGTTTTTTGGAATCCATGTCCAATTCGGGGCCAATATTTCCTTCCTTCAAGATATAGGTGTGTTGTT
Organism: Isoetes taiwanensis; assembly: GCA_021234155.1. NCBI lineage: Eukaryota > Viridiplantae > Streptophyta > Lycopodiopsida > Isoetales > Isoetaceae > Isoetes > Isoetes taiwanensis. Next base: position 24,657 of record JAJEKV010001028.1, on the reverse strand, counting down.
ATCTATCAAGATGGAGTGTAAAAGCATACCAAGCATTTAATACTTTGGTTGAGGCTGCCCCCTACTTATAGGGAGCAACCCAAGGATAGGTTTTGGAAACGTACGGTCCTAAGAAAAAATAAATTAACTGAATTAAAAAGTTATTGCGCATAGAGGCCAATAGTTTGTGGGATTCAATACCACAAAATATCCATTTAAATAAAATTCTCACTTAGGAGAATTTTCAAGGCAAAACCTGATAGCAATAAAAAAGCCTACCGGTGACATATATAATTATCAATGACTCTAGCCTTGGTGTAGTCGTGCATGTTACTCAAGCACCTCCAAAAAATAAAATGCTAGCATTACCATCTCAGAGGCCATAAAAAAATGCATGCAACAACTGACTAGATATAAACAAAGCCAACATGCTTTCCTAATAGCAGAAAATACTAGATAAATGTGAAGTGCATTTCTTCATATTCTTCTACCAATCTCAAGTATGAGAGGGATGCATCCGTGCAAATAAATGACACTGCTCCACATCTCTCAAGCTAAATGTATTAGTAGCCAGGGATCAAAATGAGAGTAATTTTTTATTCTTTATAAGACACCTTAACTTTTTGCTAGCATCCTAAAAGTAGCCCATGAAGCGCATTAACCTTTTCTCCTTCACACATGCTTTAAGGCATTGCTTTGATCTCCCGAAGGGTTACACGATTGAGTGTCCATGCTTGGAAATGAAAGAAGAAGTAGAAGCAATATATTGAAGAAGAAGAATAGAGTAGTTGGGGTCGCATGCACGTACCTTACGAAATCAACATCATATAGTATTCCGCTTGAAATCTTATAGTATTTTGAGAATCTTGTTATACAGTATAGCAAATTTTGTACTTGCATACCCCACAAACGAGGAACTTTACGTACGGTGTAGATTAAGGAATAAGGGGTGAATATGCCTATCCAACAGCTCTCGTTGCCAGTCACCCCCGTAGAATATGCACCCAAACCAAAGGGGGTTTAAGGGGGGTTTTAATTTAAATGTGTTGGACCCAATGGTTGTGTTAATTAATGTCAATGGTAGTTATGTGTTGGTTGTTAATGTCAATGATTGTTATGTGTTGGTTGTTATGTGTTGGGGGATTTAATTTTTATATGTTGGATGTTAATGGTTTGTGTTGCAAAAAATTTTTTGGACCCTTCTGAGCCTTAGGGACGCCAACCCCCAAAGTGACAAAAATTCTAGAATTCAAACCAGAAAAAAACTAGAATTCATTTGAGGCTTTCATCACCTGTAGCTTTTGAATTTCATCACAATAAAACAAATAGAACACAAGTAAAAGTTACCATAAAGATAGATCCCATTATTCTGAAAGTCATAAAGTTTGCAACACCCATACACAAACATTTTTCAACTGAATTTAACAAAGACTTTTTTTGGCCTCCATGGATTCTTGTGGTGAGAAACCAAAATAGGAAACTTTTCTGCTTGTTAGCATAAGGATCTAGAAGCCTTGGAATTTGCTTAATAACTGCCTCAAAATCTAAAAATGCATGGTAATTTTTTGCAAGCTTCATTCTAATGAGCCATAAAACAATATCCAATAGCGCAATCTCAGATTAATCACCGGTAGGATGTGAAAGCCTACAAAACCCGGCCGAAGAATTGCTGTTTTAGCATAGATAACTTAACCAAACATATCCATATCATACACTATCAAAAAGATCTCGGAGAGAGCTTTCCAACGCAATAAAAATCATCTCAAACAGAGCTCTGGATCAAAAGTTATGATAAGAAATGTGTTGCAGACGGGGAGCACTACATGCGCCCTTCAAGCTCTTCATGTGCCCATTATGCACCACACGCATAAAAAAAGGGCTTTTGTTGTGAGCCATTGGTTACATCGCCCTTCAAGCCCTTCATGTACCCATTATACACCACACACACAAAAAAGAGGGCTTTTGTTGTGAGCCATTGGTTGTTGACCATTATGCACCACACGCACAAAAAAAAGGGCTTTTCGTTAGAGCCATTGGTTGTTGACCATTGGAAAAAAAAGACTAAAATCAATGGCTCGAAATCGTGGCACTCTAGATGTGCGCATTAGTACATCCATTTGAATACATCACGAAATCATAGGAAAACCTTAGTGAAAAGCATACAAAAACACAAAGAAAACCCCCTGTTATTATGCAACATATTGCAATACATTAAAAAGGGAGAAATGCTATATATAGTGGATTTGATTCCTAATGCACATGTCAAGAAGGCTTTGTGAACCCTCTCTTTAGCTATTCCATATGGTAGCTATGAGAGGACCCCATATCTTCCCCTTTTCGACAATTTGTTTGGGGGTCCGGGTTCGAACTCCCACTTGCGAGACAGCCCCTGCAATGAGGACCCGTGGATCTAACAGAGAATCCGGGGACTATGTCACGGGGATTTGTAAGAAGAGAACAAGAAGAAGAAAACAGAACAAAAGAGAACAATGAGAGGAAAATGATAAGCTTCCTTGATATCAATGATAAACATACATGAGCTCTCCAAATGAGAAGACCTAAATGAGACAAGACTCAAAAACTCATCTAAAACTCATGTGCTAGCTCTACTCATATATATAGTACAATGGCCTTTGGCCCAATATAGACACTTCGACTGATCTCGGTGCCGACTCACGGAAGGAGGCCTGATTCTGAGGAATGCCTTTGGCGGTGCCTCTTGAAGTGCCTGAAATCACGCCGACGACAGCGACGGTGGCGGCCGGGCCACTTGTTCGAAGGCCTTTTGGCGCCTTTTGACCAAGCGCTTTGGGTTCGTGATTGGCTGGCCTTTCTTGGCCTTTGATGACCAATTCGGGCTGACCGTGGATCCTTGTTCTTGACCGGTCCGTCAGATGGGGGATGAATAGTCCCGCATCAGAGGCCACAGACTAACACTCCCCACCAAACGACACTCGTGGTGAAGAAAAGGAGGAAGTGTTTTCGAAAGGGAAGCCATCATGCCTGAAAAGTGATCCTCACGGGGGCGGGGAGGATCCACCATTATGAAGCGCCAATGAGATCCCCGGGCGTATTTGAAGAGCGGGTGAGGAGGTTGAGCCCAAGGGCAGGATCGGCGCCAATGAGAAAAATGAGAGCGCATTCATGTCTTCAAGGGCGGGCTGGGCTTCGAAGAAACAAACCGCACTCCATGGAGTAGGCAACTGAGACCGAGCGCACCGACGCTTGCATTTCTTGCGGTGAAAGATGGGACGCTACCCGATTTAAAGAGAGGCGACGGATGCATTTGAGAGCAAAGACGAAACCGGCTTGACCCGCAGTTATGCCAAGGATCCGTGAGGTGGCCGCGTGCGCAAGAAGGTGTCAAGACCATGAAGAGCATCGGCGTGGCGCTACAACCACGCCATTGAGAATATAGATCCAATTGGTAGTGTTATCAAGGTGGCACCATCCTCCCAATTGAGCCGGGCCAAAAACAGGGATCCCACCGAGATCCGTCGAGATCCGAGGCGGAGTCCATCCAAAGATGGCCATCCATGACCTTGGTCCAAAAGGGGAGACGTAATGGGGGTGAGGAACCCAAAGGAGGGGGACACCCGAGGAAGCATAGGGAGAGGGACCATGCCCGCGTGGGTGTGGGGCTTTGCTCCCTGAATTCACGGACAAGGTCCATCAAGAGCTTTGCACCAATGGTCCCAAAATGGAAGCGGGGTCGAGAGTTTACAGGGAGGGCTATCCCAACCCGTGGGGGGACTGTCTTGCTATCGAGAAGAGCACGCAGTTGATTGTAACTGCCGTGTGCTTTGCATATAAACTTGTGCAAAGGAAGATCCTCGGGATGTCCCGGATACTTCATTATGCATTCTGGCGCTTCAAACTTGCGTGAGAGGCAATTGATGAGCAAGCTCGGGGCATGTACTCTTGATGAAGAGCATGTGTCCGATCATGATCGTATTTATAGGGTTGTTATCCAAAAAAGCAACCATTGAAGTGTGGGATCACCCTCGAAAGTTCCGATGTGGCCCATCTCAAATTTGTCCATTGGTATCGAACAATAACTTTGATAGAAATCATGAAAAATGTACGCCATTGGTCTTCAACAACTCAAGGTGATGAAATCCGGATCGCACGACAAGGAATGAGATCAAAGACCAAAAAGGGCACAAAGATAACCCTTTGTCTTTAATAGAGGTTGCTAGGCGATCCAAGATCCAAAAAATCTTTTGGTTTTGGTAAGGGGAACAATTTTCGACCATTTTTTAATATTTTTCCTAACATGCCACTTCATAAGAAAGAGGTAAGCCGGATAAGAACCACATAATCCGATATGTAACCGGAAGGAATAGGGAAGTCCACAGCAAAGTTGAGAGCAATGGTCACATAGCCCGCCAAGTTTGGTCTCAGCCTCATCGCTGCCGGACTGAATAGCTCAGAGGTTGTTGTTCGAGGTCACGGATCCGGTTCTCCTTGTCTAAGAGAAGGCGTGACTGGTCACGGACCCGTTTCTGAGAAGTCATGGTATGTGAGGAGGATTGCCCAGGAACATTGAGTCGAAGCACGGCAATCTCAGCGTCATCAAGAATTTTCTGTTTCTGAACCTCCGTAAGCTGATCTTGGAGAGATGTGAGCTGAGAGGTCTGCGTGGAAAGCTGAGCTGTCAAAGAGGCAATTTGAGTGTCACGTGGCGGTGAAGGTCTTATTAGCTTGGTGTTGTAATTAGGCAGAGAGCTCGTATCTGTGTCCAGGTTGGGTATATGTCTTTATCTTTGTCAAAAGAGAGTCTCGTGCGCCGACCTGCTCCAATAATTCTTGCATGTGCCTGCTGATGCGGCAAGCGATATCCCGATTTTTAGGCAGCCTTGAGATCTTCCGCGAACTGTAAAGAGCCTGCGTGCTGTCTTGAAGGCTGGGTCTCGGAGTATTCATTTACAACGTGTTAGCAGCTTGAAGGTCACGGTGAACGGCGGTCGGCGGAGGCCTCGGGCCCGTTTGAACCCCCATTCATGAGAGCTTCTTGGAGATTCTTGTAACTTGAGAAGCGGCCGGCTTGAACATCCTGGCGATCTTGATACAAAAGGCGGCGAAGTCTTGTGGTGGTGGAGACCTCTTTGTTACTTGTTTGTGATGTTTGTGAAGTGTAGGTGTGAACTGGAGTGCTTTGTTTACGTGGCGGAGGAGGAGGCGGTGACATGTGTGAGTCTGGGTACGACATGACTAGAAGAAGAAGAGCGTGAAGTGCCAACGGTGATTACGAGGGGAAAGGGGCTGGCAGGTGGAATCATGTGAGAATGAGAGTGTAGGAGGAAAGTAATGACAGATGAGGGCTTGAAGATGGCCTCCCGGAAACTTCAGGAATAGAAGTGGCAGCCGAAGGCGATTAAGCTTCTTGGAAGGCGGTGGGAACAACAGGTGGGGCCAATCAATGTGGTGGTTGGAAGCGAGTAGCGATGATCACCATATTATAGAAAGGCTTATTGATATGGGTGTTCTTGATAGAATACCCAAAAGAGGAACTTAGAAACTTAACAAAAAGTTTCATGGGGCTTTATCAGCTATTTATTAGAGGCGTCTTGGCGTTTGATAGCGAGGAGCACCAAACTAGTAAGATCACATATGGCGGATACCAAGATAAACAAAGGGTTTTGCAAAGGGATATGGAATACACCTCAAGAAATAGTCTTGGGGACAGCAAAATGGTGCCATGTCGACCCTGATGCGGCGTAGCCATTGAGCTGTTATTGTGATGGCGATGAAGCCCTTCAATTAGTGGATTTGGGCGGAAGTTTCATTTGTGAGAATGCGCATAAACTTACGGCGTTCCCTTCGCCTACGACTTGGGCAACGCAAAAGGGGCTTCCACGGAAAGTGGGCGTCAAAATCGACTCGAAATCGCGCATCAACAAGGCGAAAGCTTGAAAAGGGTAGATAATTTAGGTGCAAGCTGGCGGCGTCGAACGAAGCGTAATGTCGAAGCGGAGAAGCGAAGAAACAGAAAGAGCGAAAGCCTTGAATAGACGAAAGGTTTAGAGGCGCCTAAGTGTAGAAGCGAAGACATGATGAGGCGAACCGACAGCGGATTGATAATGATGCCGATTAAGCGGCAATGAATCACGGCGTGATGAGGCAAAAGTGGCTAAATTAAACTTGATAAAGGCGCAAAACGATAGAATGTGAGCGTGAGAGAATAGTCGGATGTAATTTGCAGCGAGACGCACATTAATATTCGGCAGGCGTGAAAAGAATGTCATTTATCTTGTAACTGAAGTGGGATATCAGTAAAAATTGGCTCAGAAGGTCTGTGGGGAAAAAAGATTCTCATTTTAAAGCATTTCCATTACAAACGTTGGCGATTTTTATTGGTCCCGTCGACAAAGTTCCTCGGTTGGCTATATAAGGCAAGCCGAGTGAAGCGGGTATCAAATGGCCTTCGATATGTCTGTATGCTTCTTTGGTTTTACATGATCCATACGCTAAAGCTGCTTGGAGTGGATTCGTGCAAAATGGACTGTCTTGACCTCACGGTGTTGCCACAATCATTGGCATTGCTGGGCGGGTGTGGTGTGCGGCATGGCCGGAGCATCCCGATCCCACACCAACGGGATGGAGGTGATTCTGCCGGCTGGGACCAACTGAATCTCACCCACACCCTCTGGCGTATCACCTCTGCTCCTAACCCCGGATGAGGGTTGTTCCTTAGGACTTAGTAGATAGACTCACGAGCCCGTTTTTGTATATAGGGCGGTGCCATAGCCCGGAAATAGGCCCGGGCTTGCCACATTTTATAAAAAATTCCACCTAAATATAAATATGCCATTTGGTTTTAGTCACTATCATTTGTGTGTGTGCGGAACAGCATCGGTTTTACGTTTGTTGATTTTCACTTCTTTTGACATATGGAAATGTTTTGGCCGAAAGCCATTAACTTGATGTAGGTAATGGAGTTCCATCTAACTCAACCCGGTTTCGAAGCCGTTGGGTTGCACCACTTAATTTCCGAATTTGATAAGGGCCAACCATCGAAACTTTAGCTTACCCGGAAAGTTTTGTCTGAGAATCATAAAGAAAGAACCAAATCTCCTTCTTTGAATGTTTTTGTCTTAAGTCTTTTTGTCATGCAATGATTTTACGCAGCGTTGTCCATGAAGAACACGAACATAAGCATCACGCCTAAGTTCATCAAGCGTTCCAATTGATAAACCCGTTCTTTGAGTCGGTGGATTATGGTAGCCCGGTTTAAAGCGGAGAGTTGAAGGATGTATTCAAGCGGCATGAGCTTCTTGACCATAAACCAATTTGAAAGGTGTGACCCGGTAGCTATTTTGAAACAAGTATTGTAAGCCCAAAAACGAGGAAGTTTGTTTTGCCGGTCGGTCTGGCGTCACAAATTTTCTTTGAAATGGTGACCCGAGTTTTGTTGGTGCTTTCAGCCAAACGTTCCCTTGAGGATAGTAAAGGTGTGTGCTCTTGTGATGATGTATCGTGGATAATCCGTCAGTTCCTTGATGGTATGATTGATAAAATGGACACGCGATCAGCGACCAGCGACTCAGGTAAGAATGCCAAAGCAGCGTGATGATTTCTAACGATGGATGACCTTGGCGGTGCTTGCCGCGTATTGTCTGGAAAGTCGCGCCAAGCTTCCATGACTTTAGTAGCATAGTCGATTGAGAACCAAAATATGGCGAGACGCGGGGTGTGCAGCCTGGCCGAATCAATAGGTCCCACAAAATCCATCCCCATTTCTTTGAAGGGAAGAGGCGGCGTACATCAATAAAGCGTCCGCGGGCGTGGAAACTCCTGCGGTGACAAACGCATCACGTAATGCGAGGCGTGGGCGTGGCGTCTTTGAATAGCGTGGGCCAAAATAACCAGCGAGAAGGATTTTGCGTGCGTGGTGTCACCATGAAAATGACCACCAAAGACCCTTCATGGGCTTCTCAATATCACGGGACCTCATGAGGAGAACAAACGTCGAAGGGCGGTATCCTTACCCTTTTGTAAAGATGGCCTGCAACCATGGTGTAGTCCGCGGACCTCGTGGAAAATTGGTGTCGAGGTTATTAAACAACCCGAGAGGCGTGGCGTCCTCGGGTGGAAGCGCTGTGAGGAGATCTGGCGAGAAAGTCGTGGAACCAATGTGGTATTTCGCATTGACGAGGAAAGTTGAGCCGTCCCGGGGAAAGGTTATGCGAGACTCCGATGGAGGGATCATCGTATTGGATGCGTGAAAAGATAATCCGGGGACAACATGAGATTTGCCTGCCTTGTGAACAATTTCAAAAGGTGCAAATTCTTGCGGAAGGAGGACCCAGCGAGCAATGCGGCGTGGTGGATTTATTGATCAAATAAAAAGTCTCCCAGTGGTCAACAAAAGAATTTTGATCGACTGCCAAAGATAGTGATGGAGGCGTTGGACCGCGAAAAATTAAACCCAAGGCTTCCGCGGCTACGTGGCGAGTAGTTAGCTCAGCAGGATTGAGTTCCGGTTGCGTTATCGGTTTGGTTTTGTCGGTTAATGCGCATCATATTCTTGAAAGAACAGCTCAATAACAGCGAAGACATCTACATGGGCCGTGAAAGGGCTTGTCCCATTGAGGAGGAACAAGAACGGGGCCTGAGTAACAAGAGCTTCAAGCTTTGGAAGCGACATCGCTTTGGAATTCCAAGCCCGTGGATTCATCACCGTGAGTTTATGAATGGGATGCACAATGGGCTGCAAGTCAGGAATGAAAGGTGGGTAATAATTGACCTTACCGGAAAAAGGCGTGTCTCCTTGATATTATTGGTGCTTAAGCCTTGAGCACACAAGCGATTTTGGCGGGGATCCGTGGTGATACACCTTTTGCCGATTCGTGTCCCCAACGAAACACGGAAGTGACACAAAGGTGCATTTCTCGGTTGAGACTAATGCGGACTCATCACATTTCTGAAAAGGCGAGTTCCAATTTATCAAATGGTCAGCCATAGAACGTAGGCGAGAAGTCATCTTGAAAATTTGTAAGAAGGATTTTCCTTCATAAAATCATGAAAAACCCGAGAGCATGATGCGTTGAAACGTTGATGGAGAGTTTGATAATCCAAAGGAACCACCTTGTAGGCAAAAGTGCCCCGGGGTGGTGAAAGTAGTCTTGAGTTGATCAGATTCTTTGATTGAGATGCGATTGTAGCGGAAAAAACCATCCATGAAGGAGTACATCCTCATGTCCAACAACCTCTTCGAAACCTGGTCTAAGGAAGTGGAAAATGATCACGCTCTCCGTGGCCTGATTGAGTTTTTCGGTAGTCCACGCAAAACGCGGATCTTTCCATTGTGTTTGAGGGCAATGGCGATGGGGCTCACCCATTGAGAATGTTTGACCTCATAGATCAAACCTACGCGTAAGGAGTTTGTCAATTTCCGCCTTTGCGATCCGCGGTAATTGGGGTTGAGCGATGCTTGTCGTTGCTACACTGGACGTGCATCAGATTTGGTAGGAATGGTGAGTTCCCCAAAGGCTTTGTTTATCCCCGAAGGTCTCTCGTAGCTCGGTAAAATGTGTTTGAACTTTTGAAAGAGTGTGGCGGCCACTATACGATAGGGTGTCCGGAAGATTTGCGGCAATGCGAGACGGTGATTGTTGCCCGATCCACAATCTCGACCGAGAATTGAGTCCTAATATGAGGATAACTTCGTGTCTGGACAATATGGCAGGAGGTTGAAGCATAACAGGATCGTGGCACTCTGCGTGGTGAAAAAGAGGTTGCTACAGAGTTTCATCAAGCGAGGTTGCTTCATGGATGCATGTACATCTGCGGAGCTGCAGGAGGTTAGCATCCGAAAAGTGATCAACCGTTTGGATTCGATTGCAAGGAGCGTAGGTAGGGGTCAAGCAAAGCAGCCCGCGGGGTCTGATCAAGAAATCATTTCTCCCCAGGATCAACATATTCGGGGTAGGATGGCCGAGGAAGCCGATTCGCGGTGGAGCCCGAACATGATAGATATTTTGGGCGTCCCTCGGGGAATGCGGGTTTGAGAGAGGGTTGGCATGGTCAATGGAAATGATCTTGCCTGTTTCCAAATCCATGGTGGCATTGAGGTGACCATCGGTGATGACTAACCGATCCGTGGCCCGATGTGGATACTCTTGGCCCGGCGGAGAAAGGTCTACACACCAACATTTCATAATCACCGGATCTTCTCCGACCTTCCAAACACCAAATTCAAGGGGAATCGGAGATCACCAATGTTGATGTGAAGAAGAGGCGCTGGCGGGTCGCGTGATATGGCCATTGGCCAATTTGATGTCATATAGGGGCACGATAGAGTTGTTTAATGCCCATTTGTTTTGCGGAGTTTATCCGTGATGAGATTGACCCGCTACCTCCATCAATTTGAACATGATTGACTTGTTGATTGCCCACCGTGGCATGTACCGGGTGGGTGTAGAGGTATATGATCCCAACCAAAACGTCCGGGAGTAGTAACGGTCCTTTGAGAGCGGAGACGAGTTTCAAAATTGTTGCCAAACTTAAAGGAATTTTTGATTTTGCCAGCTCCTCTTGGAGTTCAGGTACATGAGAAAAGGATCTGCTTTGGATCCACGGTGCTGGAGTGCGTGGTAATGAAGCAGCAACTTCTTTGAGTAGGTCAACCTCAACGATATTTGGATATGTCTGGAGGCGTGGAGGTTGAGGCGTGGAAGGTGCTTCTTGTCTTTGTTGAGCTCGGTGGTGGCATGAACATTAGCCAACGTGCGGCCTTCAGCAGCTTGCATGAGGTTCAAAATGCTTTGGCGAACTTTAGGCATGACATGCGGCATGAGTTTCTCCAAGTCAGGTGCAAAGTGAACCTTTTTTTCTTCTTCATGAGGAATGGTGTCGACTGCAAAGGCAGGTTGCGTGCCATTAGGAATAATGGTTAAGGGACGTGACGCCCTGGTCTGGCGTGAAACCAAACCAACCCAATTTGATGGCTGGACTGGAGGATTAAGAGCCTGAAAAATTTCTTCCTGTGTTGATCCATCGAGAGGTTGATTGGCGGGGAGCTGGTTAATAAGCGTGATTGCTTGTGGGTTGAGGTGGCTTCCTAAGAACGTGACGCCGGGCCTTGTTTGCCATTAGCAATCGAGTTGGTAAGCCGTGAGGCGGACCGATGGTCTGATTGGTGCCAGGAAGCTGCACCTGAACTTGTGGAAGTTGAGGACACGCCGTGGTGGTATGACCCCATTCTTGACAGTGATAACACTGAGCTTTAGAAGGATCAAAAGGAGGACGTGTGTTGGGTCCCCGTTGTTGCTCCTGTTGCTGATAGAGTTGATTGGATTGCGCCTGCAGTGGTGGCTGCTGATATTGCGATTGTTGCGGCGTTGTTGTTTGCACTTGATAAACCAGTTTGTTGCGGAACGGTGTAGGATGAGTGCGAGTGCACTCTTCCGTGGCATGATTGCACATGTTGCATCTTTTACAATGAGGCGGGCCATTGGTGGAGTTGCACTCATTCGCCAAGTGGCCTTGATATTTGCGAATATGGCACCAGATCCCATCACGGCTATGATTGGCGTGTTGAGGTTGGAACAGCCCTGCAATGGAGCCATGGCGGGTGGAATGAAAGGGAGCTCTTGAAGAGCCACCGGGAGAAACATTGGGATAGTGATTGACAAGATTCGATAGCCCGGCCCAAAGTCTTAGGATCACGGTATTGATCATGAGGTATGATGGCTGGAGGAAGTCCTAGGAGAAACCGGACCAAGATCGCTCGTGTGGGGTACTCCTTGAGTTTGTTGAGCAGAATGTGAAGGCGATCCGCAAAATCCCCGGCGGACTCCGTGGGCTCTTGTTGAAGGTCATTGAGTTGCTTGAGATGAAGTTGATCATCATCCGTGGAGTGGTCCCATAGTGAGAAAAGCGGTTCTCATTTCGACCAATCTTGTTTCCGGTGGCTTTTGTTGGACATGAGCCATTGATGAGGAGAGGAAACCAGCGGTGTGGTGGAAAAGATATGGAATTTTAGTTGAGGTTGTGCATGACCATTTAGGACAGCCGAGCCTCAAATTCTTCCATGTGGGCCTGAGCACTTTGGTCTAAAGGTTTGCCTTTACGTGTTGCCAAAGGTTGGATAGGTCAGCTTGCGTCTGAAAGGTAGAAGTGAAAGTGCTTGGCTGGACGGGAACTGGATAGGGATTATATTGAGGTGGAGTTGGTGGTGGTGGCATGTTGCCCCGGGACCTTGATGAAGGGTGACTCTGCGGTTGAGGGACTGGAAGGTGCACGAGCATTGGTTTTGAGGTCCGGTAAGGTTGTAAAACAGGGAAGAGCCGCTTTTGAAATGTAGGGAATGGAAACTCCCGGGGGAGGTGCAAAAGACATGTGGATATCCTTGCCCACCCGGAGATGATGGTTGTGAAAGCGAGGCGTATGGCGAGGAAAAGAATGATGGATGTAGGCATGTTAGGGGTATGAAAGTAAGGTTGAGAAGGTTGAGCCTGATAGGGCTCACGATAGTGATGAGGGGATCGAGGCTGAGCAATGTTTGCACGCTTGAGGTGGGGAACTAGGGCCGAGGCGGAGGACGAGGGGGTGGGTGGCGCTGATCGAGCCCTCGGACCTAATGTGGCCTCCCTCAATGTCATAAGCGGATCCATACATGTCGTGAACAGCTTCCCGCCGATGATGGCGCTCCCAAGCGAGGCGACCCGTCGAGAAAGGAGTTCTTCCGGCATGAAGTTTTAAGCATACATGGCGATAGAAGAAAGGAAAAGCGAATCGCACCAGCACGGCGGCGTTGTTTGGGGTGCAGGTTAGGGAACTCTGCAAGACGGCCCTGCTGTGAGGACCCGTGGATCTAACGAGGGAGAATTAGGGGACTATGTCACAGCGGGATTTGCAAGAGGAGAACAAGAAGAAAAATGAGGAACAAAAGAGAACAATGAGGGAAAACGATAAGCTTCCTTGATATCAATGATGAACATACATGAGCTCTCCAAATCGAGAGAGGACTGAAAATGAGACAAGACTCAAAAACTCATCTAAAACTCATGTGCTAGCTCTACTCATATATATAGTACAATGGCCTTTGGCCCAATATGTATTACCTCCGATCGATCTCGGTCTTCCGACTCACGGAAGAAGGCCTGATTTGCGGGAATGTTGGCGGTGCCTCTTGAAGTGCCTAGAACCACGCCTGTGTGCAGAAGCGGTGGCCGGGTCATCACTTGTCATGCGCCTCTTGGTAGCGGAACCCAAGCTTTGACTTGCGTGGTCTGCTGCTTGATCTTTTGGGGCTTGGGCGACTGACGCGTGCATGCGTGGATCCGCTGGACTTGACTTGGTCCGTCGTATGCATGAATAGTCACGTACCGGGAGGCCGCAGGGACTAACACATCGAGGGACTTCCCTCCCATGGCGACCATCTGCGCCATGAGCGAGGCCCTCGTCTGGCCGGACCATCTATAAAAAGATGCCCGGTGAAGGGACCGCAGGGGTCATTCAGCCCACCTTCAATGGGACTTCTAAGTCGGCGGAGCATGAATACAAAGGAGTTGGCACACGGCATAAACCATATACAAATAACCACCACGAAGGGTGGCATCCATCAAGTACCAACGGCAAAGAATATGCATCTAATCTAAGGAAAACACCCCAAACTCGGGTTCTACCCGGTTTGGAACTCACAGCCAGGATGGATACGGCTCGATCTCCACGAGATCAGCGAGACAGAGGTATAATCTGCGGCGTTGGTATAGAAACATCGGCTAGGGTTGTCCACTCCATCCGCCCCTCACATTGCACACTTTGCGGAGGGGTCAATTGCGCTATGGCTTAAGCTATAGCCTTAGGAGAAACGCCGGACTCAAAGGTGTCACCCTTGAGAGCCTACTCCGAGGGTTCATGAAGCCCGGTCCAGATGGCTGAGGTTAGGGGAAGTGTCCCTTCCAGGATCGCGATGGTTCCATGGGTGAGCTAGAGAATCGTGCGCATCAGCGACCCCGCGCATCCCGTGCCCGAGTTACTCACCCTAAATCTACTCAAAGTGCACGGTGCCCATATGGGTCACACCACTACACCCAGGGTGTCAGACCCATGCCCGGCCCCTCTCGTGGCCAGAGCTATCGAGGCCCTAGCCCCTATAGGAGTCTCGGGAGCCTTTATGCTCATGCAAGACCCCACCCCACTTCTAACTGCGTCCCTTCTGCGGTGCTAAGCCGGTCCATAGCATCTAAGGCAGTGGTCTCTTGTACCACGAGGCCCCAACTAATGGGAATTAAGGGGATCAACCCTGGGTATACTACTAACGTGGCTCGGAGGTCTCTACCCCCCTTATTTCCCCATTTCCGAATAATACTACGCAGAAAGAACTATCAATCCATCCTTTAAGAGCAAAACTAGAATCGGAGATAAAGAAGACTCACCTTTGCAATCAAGGGTTAGTTCCTACAAGTAAAACACAAAGAGACAGAAGAATTAAACACTACAAGTGCCCAACAGGGGCGCTACCCTAGAATTCTCAAGCTATACTAACCATCCACGAGTTCACCGCTAGATCCGTTTGTCATTTGGTGCTTCCATCTTCCCCGGACTTGGTTTCAGCTTCGGGACACCTGAGGTAAAGGTGCTTCGGCAAAGGTGGGAGCTCAGCTCTTGCTCCTCTTGGATGATTTTTGAGTCAATCAAGGCTAGGGATCAAGTTGATGACCCAAATTGGAACTTCCCATGCTGGCCAATCGAATTAGGCCAGGTGGCGCTCCCCTAAATAGCCAATTAGTCTAATTCAATTAATTGGATAATTATCCTTTAATGGTTAATTTAACATAGCTAATTAAATCCCTTTTAGGTCAATGTCAAAATACCCCATGGTGGCATACCTTTGTTGGTGGCGTGTCATCACATTATTTATCGTATTTCGTATAAATACATGGAACGCGTCATAGACAAAAACTATCTAGTTTGTAAAAGTTGGTTATTAGAGAGTGCGATGATGATCCCCAGCGTTAGCGAAACTTAAAAGCCTATATGTCCTCCACTTTGGCTGCTCATTGGCGTTGGGACAAAAAAACTAGCTAGTTTGTAAAAGACTAGTCTAGACCAGTAAAAAGTTGGTTCTGATTCTTTTGGCTGGTTTCTTGGTTCTTGTCTAAAAAGCCCTCTGGTCCTAGGATGCCCAAAAAGTCATATGTGGCGGCGGCACTAAATTTGGTGGCCCCTAGCTAGGTTCATATGCGATGCCCTAGAGTTGCCCCTAGGATCCAAAAACTTCCTCAAGGTGGGATTTAATCCTGCCTACAAAGTGTGCATGTATGGCCAAAGTTTTGCCCAACGGATGTGTGGTGAGTTGGTATAGGCCTAGTAATGCCAAAATAAATGTGCACTTGGTCATGGGTTCAAACCGGCCGGTGTATGTTTATATTTGGGAGTTGGTTCTTGGGGTTATCTGGCCATGATCCCCCCGTGGTAGAACTTAAAAGCCTATACATGTCCTCCCACTTTGGCAAAAACTAGCTTTCGTTAGGCGATGGGACAAAAACTAGCTAGTCCCAAAAAGTCATCAAAAGACTAGTCTAGACCCGATAAAAGTTGGTTTCTGATTCATGTGGCTGGTTTTGAGTTCTTGTCTAAAGCCCTCTTGGTCCTAGGATGCCCAAAAGTCATACATGTCCTCATGTATGGCCAAAGGCGGGCGGGACAAAAACTAGCTAGTTGGTATAAGAAAAGTTGGTTTACGATTCATGGTTCTTGTCTAAAGCCCTAATGTGGCGGTTGACACTAGGTTGGTGAAAAGTTCGCTAGGTTGGCTAAACGATGCCCCTAGAGTTGCCCCTAGGATCCTAAAAACTTCCTCAAGGTGGGATTTAATCCACCTTTAAAGTGTGTGCATGTATGGCCAAAGTTTTGCCCAACGGATGTGTGGTGAGTTGGTATAGGCCTAGTAATGCCAAAATAAATGTGCACTTGGTGGGGGTTCAAACCCGGCGGTGTATGTTTATATTTGGGAGTTGGTTCTTTGGGGTTATCTGGCCATGATCCCCGACGTGGTAGAACTTAAAAGCCTATACATGTCCTCCACTTTGCTTTCGTTGGCGGTGGGACAAAAACTAGCTAGTCTGTCAAAAAAGACTAGTCTAGACCCGAAAAGTTGGTTTACGATTCATGGGCTTTTTGGCTTTTTCCATTTCTTGTCTAAAAACCCTCGGTCCTAGGATGCCCAAAAAGTCATATGTGGCAAATGGCACTAGGCTGGTGGCGCTTCTAGGTTCGGCGATGCCCCTAGAGTTGCCCCTAGGATCCGAAAACTTCCTCAAGGTGGGATTTAATCCACGCCTACAAAGTGTGCATGTATGGCCAAAGTTTTGCCCAAACGGATGTGTGGTGAGTTGGTATAGGCCTAGTAATGCCAAAATAAATGTGCACTTGGTTGGGGTTTCAAACCCGGCGGTGTATGTTTATATTTGGGAGTTGGTTCTTTGGGGTTATCGGCCATGATCCCCGGCGTGGTAGAACTTAAAAGCCTATACATGTCCTCCACTTTGGCTGCTCGTTGGCAGTGGGACAAAAACTAGCTAGTCTGTCAAAAGACTAGTCTAGACCAGTAAAAGTTGGTTTTGATTCTTTTGGGCTGGTTTCTTGTTCTTGTCTAAAAACCCTGGTCCTAGGATGCCCAAAAAAGTCATATGTGGCAGGCGGCACTAGGCTGGTGACGCTAGGTTCGGCGATGCCCCTAGAGTTGCCCCTAGGATCCGAAAACTTCCTCAAGGTGGGATTTAATCCTGCCTACAAAGTGTGCATGTATGGCCAAAGTTTTGCCCAACGGATGTGTGGTGAGTTGGTATAGGCCTAGTAATGCCAAAATAAATGTGCACTTGGTCGGGGGTTCAAACCCGGCCAGTGTATGTTTATATTTGGGAGTTGGTTACTGGGGTTATACGGCCATGATCCCCGACGTGGTAGAACTTAAAAGCCTATACATGTCCTCCACTTTGGCTGCTCGTTGGCAGTGGGACAAAAACTAGCTAGTCTGTCAAAAGACTAGTCTAGACCAGTAAAAGTTGGTTTACAGATTACTGTGGCTGGTTTTTTACTTGGTTCTTGTCTAAAAACCCTCTCGGGTCCTAGGATGCCCAAAAGTCATATGTGGCAGGCGGCACTAGGCTGGTGACGCTTAGGTTCGGGCGATGCCCCTAGAGTTGCCCCTAGGATCCAAAACTTCCTCAAGGTGGGATTTAATCCACGCCTACAAAGTGTGCATGTATGGCCAAAGTTTTGCCCAACGGATGTGTGGTGAGTTGGTATAGGCCTAGTAATGCCAAAAAAATAAATGTGCACTTGGTCTGGGGTTCAAACCCGGCCCGTGTATGTTTATATTTGGGAGTTGGTTCTTGGGGTTATCGGCCATGATCCCCGGCGTGGTAGAACTTAAAAGCCTATACATGTCCTCCACTTTGGCTGCTTTCGTTGGCGATGGGACAAAAACTAGCTAGTCGTCAAAAGACTAGTCTAGACCAATAAAAGTTGGTTTACTGATTCATTGTGGCTGGTTTTATTTGGTTCTTGTCTAAAAGCCCTCTGGTCCTAGGATGCCCAAAAAGTCATATGTGGCAGGCGGCACTAGGCTGGGTGGCGCTAGGTTCGGTTGCCCCTAGAGTTGCCCCTAGGATCCCAAAACTTCCTCAAGGTGGGATTTAATCCCGCCTACAAAGTGTGCATGTATGGCCAAAGTTTTGCCCAACGGATGTGTGGTGAGTTGGTATAGGCCTAGTAATGCCAAAATAAATGTGCACTTGGTCGGGGGTTCAAACCCGGCCAGTGTATGTTTATATTTGGGAGTTGGTTCTTGGGGTTATCTGGCCATGATCCCCGGCGTGGTAGAACTTAAAAGCCTATACATGTCCTCCACTTTGGCTGGTCGTTGGCAGTGGGACAAAAACTAGCTAGTCTGTCAAAAGACTAGTCTAGACCAGTAAAAGTTGGTTTACAGATTACTGTGGCTGGTTTACTGGTTACTGTCTAAAGCCCTCTGGTCCTAGGATGCCCAAAAAGTCATATGTGGCAGGCGGCACTAGGGTCTGGTGGCGCTAGGTTCAGCTAGGTTGGCGATGCCCCTAGAGTTGCCCCTAGGATCCGAAAACTTCCTCAAGGTGGGATTTAATCCTGCCTACAAAGTGTGCATGTATGGCCAAAGTTTTGCCCAACGGATGTGTGGTGAGTTGGTATAGGCCTAGTAATGCCAAAATAAATGTGCACTTGGTCGGGGGTTCAAACCCGGCCAGTGTATGTTTATATTTGGGAGTTGGTTACTGGGGTTATACGGCCATGATCCCCGACGTGGTAGAACTTAAAAGCCTATACATGTCCTCCACTTTGGCTGCTCGTTGGCAGTGGGACAAAAACTAGCTAGTCTGTCAAAAGACTAGTCTAGACCAGTAAAAGTTGGTTTACAGATTACTGTGGCTGGTTTACTGGTTACTGTCTAAAGCCCTCTGGTCCTAGGATGCCCAAAAAGTCATATGTGGCAGGCGGCACTAGGCTGGTGACGCTAGGTTCGGCGATGCCCCTAGAGTTGCCCCTAGGATCCGAAAACTTCCTCAAGGTGGGATTTAATCCTGCCTACAAAGTGTGCATGTATGGCCAAAGTTTTGCCCAACGGATGTGTGGTGAGTTGGTATAGGCCTAGTAATGCCAAAATAAATGTGCACTTGGTCGGGGGTTCAAACCCGGCCAGTGTATGTTTATATTTGGGAGTTGGTTACTGGGGTTATACGGCCATGATCCCCGACGTGGTAGAACTTAAAAGCCTATACATGTCCTCCACTTTGGCTGCTCGTTGGCAGTGGGACAAAAACTAGCTAGTCTGTCAAAAGACTAGTCTAGACCAAGATAAAGTTGGTTTACGATTCATGTGGCTGGTTTCTTCGTTCTTGTCTAAAGCCCTCTGGTCCTAGGATGCCCAAAAAGTCATATGTGGCAGGCGGCACTAGGCTGGTGACGCTAGGTTCGGCGATGCCCCTAGAGTTGCCCCTAGGATCCGAAAACTTCCTCAAGGTGGGATTTAATCCTGCCTACAAAGTGTGCATGTATGGCCAAAGTTTTGCCCAACGGATGTGTGGTGAGTTGGTATAGGCCTAGTAATGCCAAAATAAATGTGCACTTGGTGGGGGTTCAAACCCGCCGGTGTATGTTTATATTTGGGAGTTGGTTACTGGGGTTATACGGCCATGATCCCCGACGTGGTAGAACTTAAAAGCCTATACATGTCCTCCACTTTGGCTGCTCGTTGGCAGTGGGACAAAAACTAGCTAGTCTGTCAAAAGACTAGTCTAGACCAGTAAAAGTTGGTTTACAGATTACTGTGGCTGGTTCCTCTGGTCCTAGGATGCCCAAAAAGTCATATGTGGCAGGCGGCACTAGGCTGGTGACGCTAGGTTCGGCGATGCCCCTAGAGTTGCCCCTAGGATCCGAAAACTTCCTCAAGGTGGGATTTAATCCCACGCCTACAAAGTGTGCATGTATGGCCAAAGTTTTGCCCAACGGATGTGTGGTGAGTTGGTATAGGCCTAGTAATGCCAAAATAAATGTGCACTTGGTCGGGGGTTCAAACCCGGCCAGTGTATGTTTATATTTGGGAGTTGGTTACTGGGGTTATACGGCCATGATCCCCGACGTGGTAGAACTTAAAAGCCTATACATGTCCTCCACTTTGGCTGCTCGTAGCCCTTTGGTCCTAGGATGCCCAAAAAGTCATATGTGGCAGGCGGCACTAGGCTGGTGACGCTAGGTTCGGCGATGCCCCTAGAGTTGCCCCTAGGATCCAAAAACTTCCTCAAGGTGGGATTTAATCCTGCCTACAAAGTGTGCATGTATGGCCAAAGTTTTGCCCAACGGATGTGTGGTGAGTTGGTATAGGCCTAGTAATGCCAAAATAAATGTGCACTTGGTCGGGGTTCAAACCCCGGCGCCGGTGTATGTTTATATTTGGGAGTTGGTTCTTGGGGTTATCTGGCCATGATCCCCGACGTGCGTGGTAGAACTTAAAAGCCTATACATGTCCTCCACTTTGGCTGCTTTTCGTTGGCGATGGGACAAAAACTAGCTAGTCATCAAAAGACTAGTCTAGACCCGAAAAAGTTGGTTTATAGATTCTTGTGGCTGGTTTTACTTGTTCTTGTCTAAAGCCCTCTGGTCCTAGGATGCCCAAAAAGTCATATGTGGCTGGTGACGCTAGGTTCGGCGATGCCCCTAGAGTTGCCCCTAGGATCCGAAAACTTCCTCAAGGTGGGATTTAATCCTGCCTACAAAGTGTGCATGTATGGCCAAAGTTTTGCCCAACGGATGTGTGGTGAGTTGGTATAGGCCTAGTAATGCCAAAATAAATGTGCACTTGGTCGGGGTTCAAACCCCGGCCGGTGTATTTTATATTTGGGAGTTGGTTCTTGGGGTTATCTGGCCATGATCCCCGAGAACTTAAAGCCTATACATGGTAGAACTTAAAAGCCTATACATGTCCTCCACTTTGGCTGCTCGTTGGCAGTGGGACAAAAACTAGCTAGTCTGTCAAAAGACTAGTCTAGACCAGTAAAAGTTGGTTTCTTAATTCTGTGTATGTTTATATTTGGGAGCTGGTTTTTTATCGCCTAAAAGCCCTGTCGGTCCTAGGATGCCCAAAAAGTCATATGTGGCAAAAAAGGTTTTGAAAGCGGCACTAGGCTGGTGGCCTAAAGGTTCTAAATGCCCTAAAAAAAAGTCATATGCCCCTAGATGCCCCCCTAGAGTTGCCCCTAGGATCCGAAAACTTCCTCAAGGTGGGATTTAATCCTGCCTACAAAGTGTGCATGTATGGCCAAAGTTTTGCCCAACACAAGGCCCCCAAAAATGAACTAATATAGTAAATCACTGCTATATCATCTAGAAACCATGACATATATAGTTTTTTATGCATGAAATTTTTTGAAAGAAGAAAACCACATATCTTAGTGGTTTGTCAAAACTGATAGTGGTTCATGACATGGTTATCAATAATGGTTATGAATGTTATAGTGGTTTATTCAAACTAATGCCGTTTATGAGTTAGTTCCATGCATATAACAGTTGTTTGCTAAAATTAGTGATGGCCTATTAAAACCATGATGAACTGTGACATAGTTTGGAGGCTAGTTTGTTATGTCCAAATTTATCAACGAATATGACGTTTTTTTTAGCATATTAAGCATCATAAAATGATTTGTGGCCTTTTCTTGAATTTGGTGATCAAACATGAAGTTCACATTGGAGTTGCGATTTAAAAAATAGATTTTAACTACATTGTCCTACCAAAATGTTGTCATGTCAGATGTCTTACACTATACACAGGCCTTTTACACATTGGCTATACTATAGTAAAGAAATACTTTAGAATAGAATAGAATAGAATAGAATAGAATAGAATAGAATAGAATAGAATATAAGGATGGGTTGTCAAGGACATTCAACGTCGAATCTGGCTTTGATGGAACTGTAGTGCACCAAAGCCGAACCTGACTTTGGTGATGTTGTTGTCTACTTCTGCACCAAGCCATAATGCCAGCAATGTCATGAATCGCAAAGGCCATTATCCTCTTGCGTCCTTTTTGAAAATTTCCTTGATTCTTGTTGATACACAACGATCTATATGAAACTTAGATAGATATTATTTTAACGTCCACGAGGACCCTATAACAGGCCATGGGACGGGTCTATACATAGTTCTTTTAATCTGCAGGTTTTGATTGTCCATGGCATTGCCTATATTGGCAAGGGGGTTTAAATCTCTGCAAACAAAATCTGGGCGGTGTAGATGAGCAAGGTAGAGCAAAAAAACATAAAAAAAACCTTCCGAGTGGCGCTAGAGCAGCGCCACTTGGACTAGTTGTAACCAAGGTTACCTAAAATAAACAAATACCATAAGATTGCCAATTTATGTGTTTAGTATGATTTTGGCAATGGTTAGGCGAAAAAGGGGGGGATGGGTTTTCTTTTTGTGTGATAGAAGCCATGGTTTAAGAATGGGGTGGAGCGCCATGTGTTGCTGGGCATGGAGGCCACAGCAGTGGCACTCTTTTGCTGGAAGGAAGCCGGAACAGATCGTACTATGTCGGAATTGCAGGATCCCACCAAGTCCAGCGGCCAGATGCTACCAGATCGGAATTGCAGGATGAATTAGGGCGGGGGTGAGGAAGCGAAGAAAGTAGAAGAAGAGGGTTGGGATTTCCGGAAGAACAGATGGCCTTGGGATTTTTCGTTGCTTGGAGTTATGCTCTGGCTTTCATCCGCATTTGATCTGTAGTTCCTTGTTTCCTTTTATCTGTAGTGCCTTATTTCCTTCGATCCTTGTTTCCTTCGGTCTGTAGTTCCTTGTTTCCTTTGATCTGGAGTTTTTCGGAGAGGCTCCAGAGAGCAGCAGAGGTGGACGGCACAGAGGTGGACGGGCTATTCTGTATGGCCTCCTGTTTGCCATGGCTATACGTATCTTCCTACGTATATACGTACGCAGGGGAGCGCGAAATATACAGGGGTGTGATGTGTAAATGTGTGGACCCTAGATCTGGCATATTTGTAGGAATATGCCGAAATCCAATGAACCTTAAAAAACAATAAGGAGTGAGCATAAACATCAAGAATTTTGCCCTAACCATTATTTGGTTAAGTATGCGTAGACATGCGTGCACAATCCGCACAATACACAATACTTACAAACTTACAATGCTCACAATGAGCATAGGGTGAATAACGGTGAGGCGTTAAAACCCTATTAGGGCCAATTTTCTCTGTGTGCGCCGCTCAAGTCCGGCAATGTTTTCTGGTATCTCTCTTTATCCATCTGTTCTAGATGTAGTTGAAGCTAGCTACCGTTTTCATTTTAGTTTATTTTGGTCTAGGTCTATAAATGCCTGGGCTATTTTGTGGTTTTGTTTTTCTCCTTGATCTTGGATGCATGTTATTCTTACAGGGATCCGATCCAATGGTGATTGACAGTAGAGCAACGGAATAACAGTCTTCCACATTCTTTGTCATGGATTTGTTTCTGCTTTGTCAACATAGTTAAGCAGTCTTCAGGGGTTTTGACATTGAAGAGGAAACCGGGAATGCTGCATTAGCACATGCCATGTCCAGCCTCAGTAGGACTTCTTGCATTTCCGAAACCTTCAGAGGGTTTCCAACCTCCAGGAAACAATGCGCTATCTGGCACCAGGTATACAAGCTTCTATATTTCTTCAATATAAAAATCCTTATTCTAATGTTTCAACCTTGAGACATCTCAATGATATCAATGCAGGCAGTCCCAACACCAACACCGTTGGAGGTAGAACCAAGCTTTTGCTATATTTTAAGAAGCTTCATCTTTTTTGCTATGTTACATTCCTTACCCTTCTTTCTTATGTCTGCACCATGGAATAAATTACTACTCCTATATTTTAAAGTAGCCAAAATAGGTTTAGCTAAACTACATTCAAACTGGGGCTAGAAGTTTCTAACACTTGGCTAAACTAAATGGCTTTTCTCCATCACACTTTCTTGCTTTTGGCTAAATTTTCACAAAATGGAAAGAGGTAGAACCACGCTATAGTAATTTAAAAAATTCCAAGCATTTTGGCAAAGACATTGAATTTATTGTAAATACATAAATCAAGACACAAGCATTTTGAACATGTTCAAAAACCTTAAAAGGGACTACATTGTTCATTTTTTAATGCTTCAACTTTGTACTTGGAACAAAAGAAAGAAAGTGGAAAAAAAAAAAAAATATAAAAACCCTATTTGAAATTTCTTAACTTTGTACATACATTGGTGTTGAATTTTGGGCTAATCTATCCATTTTTTGCAAGCCCACTCTATCTTAGGTTTAGCTAATCGGTTGGATATCATAATAATTTGGCTATTCAACCTAAAACTCACTTGGGCAAAAAAAATTTGGGCTGTTTGAAAACTTTTTTTAGATTTTTCCATTTACTTTAGCCGTTTTTCTTGGCATCCATAGAAAATAGCCATTTGTTAGCAATTATTTTATTCCATGGTCTCGCATGGTAAAAATTTTATTGCAAGGGTCTTCTTTGGTTATCATAATAATGGCATGAAAGCTAAGTAAATGTTTGAAAACTTTTAGATTAAGATGTTGCTTCTGCGAATCCATAGATTCGTTTGTGCAATTGATACGTATGTAATATCTTCTTTTCTTGTATTCCTTGATGCATGCATCTGTGCTTTATAGTCTACAATATAGTGGCGCAGTCTCATGCATGTATTTTGCATTTTGCTCAACTGGTCTCGGCTGCGTATGTTATTGGGTTATAGGTTGCCTGAACGTCTAGTATGCAATTCTCAGAATTAAATAATAAAATTCTTGTGCTGTTGGATCTTTAAAGTGGTAGGTTGTGGAGCAGCACTTCTTGTATTAAATAAGAAGATCATTTGGCATCATCTGCAAACTGAAGTGCAAGTGCAAAGGTAAAATAATACTATTACTTTCGTTCTTGCTTGATTAGCAAACAAAATAAGAAGTGCACAGAATCAATTGTCGCAATCGAAATAAATAGAGGGACAGATTTTCTAATACCAGCCTTTCTCTGAATTTCACTGTATGTAGGAAGCCTGTAGTAGTTAGAGGAAAGTATGAAAAAGAAATGAGGAGGTTATGAAGAAAAACTGAATTTATGTGAAATTTATTTGTATCTGTTCATGTACTTGATAAAGGGTTTA
>JAJEKV010001027.1:0-44035 GCA_021234155.1 Isoetes taiwanensis | reverse complement strand
CAAGAACCCGGTAAGGAATTCCACTTCAAACTATCACGCAACCTTACCGAAAACAAGGAAAATAATGGAAAATAAGGCAAGAAAATAATAAATACACATGCCAAGATCTAAGAAAAGAATCGATATATGAACAGAATCAAGAAAGTACAATGCCCGGGCGCAGAACATCGGCACGCATGCCTAGAAGGCTCAAGACCGGCGCTGAACCTAATGGTTTTTGACAAGAAGAGGTGCCTCCTTATATATCAGGAGCCAGCGGTGGCGAGGATCGCGCCACTCAATGGATGGATCTGCGCCAAGGCAGCTGCCAAATGCATTTAGTTCTAGAATATTCTAGACCTCCTAGAGATAGTCCCACATATGAAGAAAACGTGAAGGAATGATTCAATAGATATTGATTGCGCATTTGGCAAAGGTGTGTGACTTGCAACTAGAAGCTTGCGAGTTCAACTCTTGTCTTGTGCAACTACCCTTTTGCATCCGTGTGACGACCATCTTTTGTACATATGAGTATAATGTTCGTATGATACGAATATCTGTATGGTCATCACAATTTCATTCTTTGTAAATAATACCCTTGTAAAGTACTTTGTTGAACTTGAAAGCCTTTGCATGAGGGTTCTATTGAAATAGACATACGCCAATGTTTTTTTCCTTAAAGGAGATTAAAAGTATTATATGATTTTACAATAGATATTGGTAGCGCATTTGGCAAAGGTGTGTGGCTTGCAACTAGAAGCTTGCGAGTTCAACCCTTGTCTTGTGCAACTACCCATTTGCATTCGTGTGACGACCATCTTTTGTACATATGAGTATAATGTTCGTATGATGCAATCAGCTTCAGCCTTCGAGAAGTTCCTTTCTTCGAAGGTTCATTAATATAGTTATAGGCTTGCCATGCAACAGGTTCTTCAATGCTTTCACTATCTATCCATGAAAAAGCGCAGGGGGATTGCTTCCATTCGCCTGAGGGTACCACCTCACGCATTGAAGACAAGGGGAGATGGATTCGGGAGCAGCGTGAGGGGGCCCAGTACATCCAATCGCGTCCGGCGCCATTGAGGATGAAAGTCACGCCCCCTCCAGGCCTGTCCGGTCTGTGAGCATATCGGGGCTCCCAGTATGTTTTCGGCTGGATTGTGCCCCAAAGGCCTTGCATGAGCTCTTGCGAGCGACGGCCTCGTAGGCTTGTTGGGATCGTACCTCGAGGAGGTAATGGATCACAGCGGACTTCGGTTATGCCCCCTGTCAGGCATTAACCCAAACGTACTTGTGATTATGTATATCGCATGCGGTATGTCGGCAGATCCTTATTGCTACTAAGGTTTTCCCGAAAACCCTTGGAAGCGGGTTTTTTAATCGGTAGTAATACGCTGCTTGCTCTCTCTTTGTACTTGGGTCCCATAGGCGGTTGGTCTCAGGTGGGCGATAAAATCATATTCTATTCTATTCTATTCTCTTCCCTTGGACATAATTCAATCTTCTTTTTTCCACAATTTCCACCAGCTGAACTTATACATTTTAGATAGTGCCACTTCTCATCTTCTGGTCTGTCACATACCATGGCTCTCCAAAGCATGCTGACATTCTCAAATGTCTTTTTCTTTGTCTGACAAATTCTAGCATTATCTTCTGAGTTGCAAATTCTACAATTGCAAGAGCAATTCTTATGGACTTTTGACCTCATCATATTAAATGCCTTCCTAAACAAATCTGCTTGCTCCTGTTTGACACAACATCAGGTGTTTCTTTCTTTAGCTTCCATATGCAAGTTGGTTTTAAGTATATAAACTGTCTAATGCCAATTTCAACATCGAGATGCTGATCCACAAAGTTCTGAAATAATTCAGCCTGTAAAATGCATAGTAACAGAGTTTACATCAATACATTTTCAAATTTTCTATTACATCTAGTATAGCTTCACATACAGATTACAGTCTTGTCCACATCCTACATTTATTACAGCTTTCACATCTATTACACATCCTACATCTTTCACACTCCTTTTTCAAGTGTCTACCTCTGTAATACATCTCCAAAATGAATTTGAACAATTGGGAAGAAATGTAAAACAGAATTTCAGAACTTATACATCCATAAAGCAAAGTAAATTTTCCTATTATTACAATCATAAGGTAAATTAGAAAGAATTATGAATATTGTTTCAATGTAAATAATAACACGCAAGTACATATATTGTATATCAAATCAAGGCAATGTATGATTTGTACCTGTGTAATGTCAATGTATTGAATTGCTTGTGTCCTTTTCTTCATGACATCTCTAACTTTTGATGAGACTTTTGTGTTATCCAACCAAAATCGGGCAATCAAATTCTTCATAGCTTGATCTACAACAATTGTTCTGGGTTTTCGACCTGCTAATGCCCACAAATTTGCTCCACCCGATGACATTTCCTTCCTTCTTTTGCCTGCAAGGCTCATATTTCGTGTATGTAATTTCAACAATTTGGTTGCCTTTGTAGGCTTCAATGATTATCCCTCTTTTCCAACTACCACTAGGATTTAGATTGCGGGCGTCTTGGGGCTTGATTTCTCAGGCGTGGGGAATGGCTTTAGGGTATTAGATTTTTGTGGCCACAATAGAATTTAACTGAAGAGTCTATGTAGGTGAAATGGGGCGAGAATGACATATTGCATAAGTGTAGTTGAATAGAAATAGGAAATGTACATCCCTATGAAGGATGGGAGCAAACATTGTTTTAAGTGTAAAATTTATGAACTAATCTTATACGAAACATGTATGCCTCCCCAAAGAAATGACCTTTCAATGCAAAAAGCTAATGAAACAATGACAAACGTTGATACGTGTGAGAGAGATTCATCTTATGTCTATTTGTTGTTAAACGTGAATCTCTAGAAAGGTGTCCCAAGTAATGCGGGCATTAGTCATATACATGAATAGGTAGATGTAATGGAATATGTGAAAACTTGTAAAATGTACTCATGATATGAAGATGTAATAGAATAGAGAATAGAATAGTTTTTTATTTATAATCCATTGAGACCAATGGGGCCTATGGGACCCGGAAGGAGCGCAGCAAACTTATTCTTTGTCCTGGTTAAAAAACCCCGCTCGCGGGTTTCGAGGAAAACCGCGGCGTTAATAAGAATCTTTGTCCAAACCTATAAAAGTATACATCATCATGAAATAAATGTGTATGTACATGTCAGGTGCGAGGACATAGCTGATCTAAGATGTCCATGACCTCTGAAGGTATGATCCTAGCATCCGTCACCGGATGCGGGTGCTCAATGTCACATGTAGCGGCTGGCGGGCGACCAGCTCAACATAGCGTCCGGGATTTGATCATATCTTTGGGCAACTTTGAAGGGTATGAGATTCATCCTCAATGACTCCCATTTGGCGGCATTAGCCGAGCACATGCGTGGCGTGGCTCACCAATCCATCTACTTTGTCTCAATTAGAAGATGATGTGCCCCCTATGCGAATGGAGGCAATGAGTGCATTGTGAAGGATTTAAGGTTTAGGGCCAGCGGAATTAGCCCTAACACATGAATGGGTAGAAAGTAATGGAAATCATATGTTGTTGCGATAAGGGGGTAGATTAATGAAGCGCATATTGAAAATTGGTTTGGGGTTGTGATGTACATAATTGCAATTTTGTTACAACCATCATTCAATTAAATTGGGGATTATGTCTTAATTTTTGGGATAAATTTTATATTGCACTTTTTAGTAGCTTTGTTAAATTCACTTTTTAGTAACTTTGTTGCCCTTAGACTAGAATAGAAGCGTTAACATATAATCACACACGGGAATATAAATTCACACCTTAACTTCAAATTACAAAATCATATATCATGAAACTCAAAGTAGTACACAACTTTTTTATTAAAAGTGATTGATACATAGTAGCTGATTTTATCATTTTTTTCCACCAACATCCCCAAGGATATGAGAACCTTATTCCTTACATCCCCGAGGGTATTGTAACTCTCATTTTGTTTTTACTAGGAATAGTTTTGGAGTCCATGAGTACAATCTGGTTTCAATGTCTAGCCAAAGGTCGGGATCACTAGGTTTCTCCTCCACCTCTTTGTCCAACAATCGAATATCTTTCTTTATCGGTGACATTACTCAACCCGATGTGCTTGGACACCACCATTCCATAGCACCTTATTGAAGTTAACATCACCTTCTTCTTTGCAAATATCACGAGATAGTCCATCCCAACCACCTTGGATAGGTCTCTAGATCTCGGTTTTACTACTACAAATTGGTGGCACTCCGCGTCGGTAGAAGGTTCATAACAATCCATGCCTAGATATTTTGGCCTATCCTTCTTAGGACCAACATAGTGTTTATCGATTGAGGGAGGAGCATATGCCTTCACAATGCTAGTAATGGTACCATCATCTTAAAATTAAGACCAGCTAATGTTTTCCACTTACTTTTTGGGAACCACCCTTCCGGCCGGTACATTGCGAGGATGTGTCTACCTCATCCAACAAGTTGATCACCTTCTTCCAATAATCTATCAATGCACGATTAGTCTCATCTGAATTAGTTTGCCAATGTAGCGATGTAGTCATTGATGCCATCCTTAGTCAAGCCCAATTGCTTGACTTCTTCGGATGGTTTTAGAGCTTTTTGGTTGACCGGGGGAGGTATCATAGGCTTGCCATTTGCATCCTAGCCAAATTTACGCCCCACCTCTCCACGCCTTCTCCTCACGAGGTCTCATTTTCCATTGCATGATTGGAATCCCTTCTCTCACCCAAAAATTGAATTGAAGAGGTCTAGAATGACCTTCCATGTGCGTAGAGAGCATAACCATCCACAAAACTCTTCCAATCGGCACTTCTTCTATGATAGATCCTATAGGAGATGGATTTGTACATCCATGAAATATTTCCAATAGCACTCGAAAGTTGGTAATCGCTGCCCTCAATACATGACTATATTTTCCAAACAATGCATCCACATCCTCATGAGTATGTCCCGCATTAGGAACACCAAATTGACTCTTTCAAAAATACCCACAAATGTTAAGTAGGATAAGAAAGAAAACATCCACCTATTCTTATTTTGACCAAACACAATTATCTAGTTGCAAGAGGAGCTTTCAAGGCATCTCGAGGTTTAACACGAGATGTTGAAGCTCCAACATGTTCATTAGGTCCATTCCTCCTAAATCTTGCCTTGCCTAAACTTTTCAATACTATTAGGGGTTCCATCCAACAATGCACTATGTAGTGCCCGCTGGCAGTGTAGGATCCTCAGAGGTGACCATTGTAACCCTTCTCATAGTTTCTTAAACACCTCATGATACTCCCAATGTGAAAATCTGGACCATCACTCCACAACTCTAAACCTAAATGGCCATAATAGGTGAGGCTTTCATGCAATATTGCCCCCAATCATTGAAATCAAGCAGGGTATGATCTTCCACATGACTTAGGAATGTACTTGAATTGTGGAAGACAAGTCTTCATTGGTCCATTTTATCATGTATAATACATAGATAGTTATTAGGTTCCATTGCGTATAAGGTCCTCCACATCCAATAAGTTGATCTACATGATAGTTGATCCCGTCATATGGTCCTTCATATGTTCCCTTATCTTTGCCCTTAGACTTGGTTGCCTGCCTTATCTAGTGTCTCCTTCAGCTTTTAGCACATAAATTGCACTTGGCAAAGTTGTTTGAAGTTGCTATGGTCACATGCTTTGAAATGCTTATTCCATAGCCTACTAAACCTGGGCTGGGATATAGAGGCCACCCAAGTTCCCGGCAATGCATTTATTTCCTCTAATATGCTCTTTCTCTGTACAATGGGATGGCAATCTCTTTTCAACAATAACTCTACCTGTTCATCCTTCTTACTCTTATGTGGCATGTTTTTCATTGAAATCCACATATCTTTCAAATATTTCCTTTGCGGCTATAGTTCTTGAGGTAGGCCTTACCAGGGGCCGGTGTTCCCATGCAATGCAATTTTACTACCATTTTCATGTCTCTTTTTGCGGGTTATTAGCCAAGAAGAGGTTGGAATTCCATGTATAGCCATCCATGCTTTTGAACATATCCACTTTCCATTCAATGGGAATCTTTTTTTCTTTGATCTTTCATCCCTGAATTGCATAGCCAAATATGGTGTACATGAAATTCTCCGCTATCACACTTATGTTCCCCGATATGTAGCTCTTGCTCCCACCAACTCCTCTATTGTGAACATTCTAACACAAGAAGCCCAACAACATTCACCTCCTCTAACCTTCATCATAGCTTCGGGAGAACAATCATAATCGACTTGCATCTTTTGGTGGGATAATGTTTGAAAGTTGGAAGTGGCCTCTTGTTACACCGTAAACATTATTGACAATGGTTCTACATCTATAGGAAACGTGTAGTTCCCCTCGGTTGAATCTCGTCCCTAGGCCGTGCAACAATAGTTGGAACCTCTAGTTGCTTCACACAAGCTAGGCATTCTTGTTTGCCCCAACCCTTTTCCTTCCAATTGTCATATAATTTTGAGATTGCCACACCTAACTTTGTCCTCCCCCCATCTTTCATCATCATTCACCGCATTGATAGGATCTGCTAGAACAATAATCCCTTCTCCTATCGCTCTCATTTGCATGCATGCAGATCTTGACCTTTTTGTTTTTCCAATCGAATCCCTAGTATAAAGTACAATTTCCTTTCCCGTGGCATCATCCTTTTCATTTGAGGTCTTTTCCTTTCCTTTGCCATCATCTTTGTCATCTTCATCCTTTTCATTTTGGTCTTTTCCTTTCCTTTCCCATCATCTTTGTCATCTTCATTAGTTGGGGATTTTTCTTTGCTTTGATCACCATCATTGGGGGGCCTTGGGGGATTTTAGCATTTTGCATGCCATTGACCTAAAATGAATAAAACCCATAGTAAGTTAGCATATCCAAATAACATCTCCCTAACATGTTCTTAAATGAAAGTTAACCTTAATAATAACCTTAATAACCTATAATAACTTAATCTATAATAATAATAAGTTAACCTATAATATAGTAACTTGTAATAACCCTTTTTAATGTTGTAACCTTAAAACAACTTTAAGGCTTTAGGTTAGCACTTTTAGGTTAGAAGTTGTAAGGTTAAAACTTCTAACCTTCAATAAATATAACCTTAGCCTAAAAACTTTTAAAACTTAAAACTTCTAAATTCAAATTCATAAACCTTAAATCTTAAATCTTATATTAACCTTAAATCTTAAATCTTATATAAACCTTAAATCTTAAATCTTATATAAACCTAAATCTTATATTAACCTTAACCTTAAATCTTCAAATTCATTAACCTTAAATCTTATAACTTATATAACCCTTGCAATAAATGTTAGCGTAGGTTATTATTATGGCCTTGTCTGAAATTTTAAGCGATTATTATTTCAGTTCACAATCCCTTTCCAACTTTTCCGGCTTTTTACGTCTCTCATTGAACCCGAACTCGATTGCGCTTCGAACTTCGCTTTTCGCGCTGCGGCTTCGAGCTGCTTTCGAGCTGCTACGCTTCGATCTATCTGCTTTTCGAACTATCTCTGCTCGCTTCGAACTATCGCAATCCTTCAATCTCGTGGCGCTTCAATCTTTGCATGCAATCTGCCAATCTGTGGCGCTTCAATGCACCTTCAATGCATCGAGCGCTCTTTTTAGCTTCTATATGCTTTAAACTTCGGCTTCTATATGCTTTAAACGCTTCGGCTTTTCGAGCTTTTCGGCTTCTACAATCATCTCTTTTAGGGTTTTCGCCTCAAAAGGTGTTTTCGCTCAAAGGTTTGTAGGCTTTTTGGTTTTGGTTTTCGGCTCTTTGACTTTGGTTTTGTGTTAAAGCTTCTCGGTCTCCAAATCATACGCTTTTGTGTTAAAGATTTTTCTGGGCTTAAGGCTCAAATCATCTCGAATCAAATCATCCGCTATTGGTTTTCGATCTTTTGGTTTAAACCGAAGTCGAGGCTCAATTCTTTACCACAAATAGGTTAATATGTCTCATTCTTTACATAAATAGGCTGTGAACACAAATAGGTTAGTATCTCTCATTCTTTTAGTTATTTTCAGAAAGCATGTTATTTTACATGCATCGGTATATTTACTACGATTAATTTAACCGATTAATCGTTACTTTTACATGAATCGGAATATCACGCTCTATGATCTTGTTCTGTGATCTTTGCCTGGTATGATCTGCTCTTATTCTATTTCACTAGCTCTTCCTCTATCTGTTCTAATTAATGATCTAAAATAATGAAGTTATTCTATTTCACGAGCTCTTCCTCTATATGTTCTAATTAATGATCATAATTATGAAGTAAATAATGATAATAATTATGAAGTAAATAATGATCATAGATCATATACGCTCTATGATCTTGCTCTATGATCTATATGATCATAGATCATAGATCTTCACTAGCTCTTCCTCTATCTGCTCTAAATAATGAACTAAAACAATGAACTAAACAATGAACTAATACTGGCTTTATATTTTGAATTCTGCATTCTGCATTCTGCATTATGCATTTTGTTAGAATAATATGTTGGAATAATAGAAATCGCGCTTGGCGCATTTCTATTTTTGGGTTACGTTTTCCACTAGGTTAATCAAATCAAAGCGCCGCGTTTTAGTTTGGCATTTCAATTTCATACGGCTCTATACAAATCGCGGCCAGGCGTGTGAAATAGATACATGTGCTAATTACTTTCTCTGGCTTCTAGTGCCATGGATTTTCCTTATGCATGGACACCGGCTTGGTTCAAATACACCGGGTCGGGTTCTAGTTCCACTGGGCGACCATCAACTCACGGACCCCTCGTACAAGATATTACTTGAGTGTGCTGTTCAAAACGTTCAAAGAGAGTTGGAGAATCCATTAGACAGCCTGTATCAGGGGCCATGGGTACACTTCCATCGCATCTATGGACATATCACGAGACTCCTCATGCTCTTAGTAAGGCTCATGCCAACAAATAAGTACAAGGATTTGATTTATAGTATCGAGGATCGATACAACACTTTCTGGTTTGGAGACTTCGACATCCTCGGAAAGATGAGGATCCCGTCATATCGAGGTGGTTGGTGGGACTTCTTCATGGGATTGGGCGATGAAGTGGGACTGCCCCGACATATTGTAGAGATAGAAAGAATTGGCTACCGCGCATTTTTGGAGAAGAAGAAATGTACATAACTTTTTGAATATGAATACAAACTTCGGCGCTGGCGCAATTTTGCACTATACTTTTCTCATTATTAGTTTATTTTTTTTTATATGCAATGTCGAAAACATTGAATCTGTGATGCCCTCCGGCCCGGATGACCAACCCCAAGAAACTACATATTTTCATTAATGTGTAGTTTTATGGGGTTGATATGGAACAACTAAAGAGCATCAAAGATACAAAGTTCACAACATCACTTGCCGGATATGATATATTCTTTTTTTTGAATATCCAAATATACATACCTTTTTTCGACGTTCTTTTGGCCATGCTACAAATGTGCCCACGCTTTCACCAACTGTATCGCCACGGGATGTCTTCTTGGAAGAGCCTCATCTTCATAATTCTTGTTTTAGAATAGAAATCTTACGTAAACTTGTTCCAAGAGGAACACCATGACACATAGAACTTGGATTCAAATCTTCGATTTTACACAATCCTACTCGGCCTTCAAGTTTGTTGTTAAAAGATAGCATTCTTCTCCCAATAATCGATAAAGAACCGTAATGCATTGTAAAAATAGAGGACGAAAAATTGAGAACAAGAGAATGCATTCGAATTCACCATAGTTCAAGCGACATCGAATGGGAATTGAAGGCCGATCGAATGGATTGAAGAAGCGCCTCGATCGACGAATGGGATCGAATCGGATCTTCTCGCCTGATAGTCGATTGTTCTTGGCCTCCGATACTAGGAATGATCTTGGGGCCTGATAGTAGGTGGCGATTAGGTGGTAGTAGATTGCCACATATCTGCGTTTCTTGAAATTAATAATTAATTGTTATCTTGAAATTGCACTAAAAAGAAAACACAATTTAAATTTGTAAATGAGCCGGAGGAGATCTGTTAATTAAAGCGGTATAAATTTAAAAGGACGCTAATTTGAATTTACGGTTGTAAATCGGCGGCCTAGATTATGAACGCATATAAGTTTAAACCAAAACCCCAATCTCTTACTATCCGCATTTTGCGCCCTATGGCGTCTAGAGGATCTCGGGCCGTGGCCGTATTTAGGTAGAGGTGGGCGACAGCCCAAAGCACAAATCCCAAGCACTGAGGCTCTGCTGAACAAGCAGAAGTTTTGATCCAACAAGCCCCTAATTGATCTGTTTTGTTTTGTAATTGGATTTCGTGTCTCTTTATTGTTAGGTTTCTAGGATGTTTTCAACCAGTGTATTTTTTACGTATGCGTGTCTCTGTATTGTCTACCTTCATATTGTTTTACGTGTCATTTCATTTCTACTTCTACTACCTTGTTTTGTGTGTTTTTTTACGTTATAATCTTCTCCTTTACTCCGATATGTTTTTGTTGGAACAATTATCCATTTTGTATAATGTAGACCGTGGAAGTCTTTACTTACGTATTCTCCAAGTTTTGACAAGTCTTTTTTGTAGCCTAGTATGTCTCTTATAAAAGAGTGTCTCCGTAGGTCCCCTCTTAAGAACGCTGGGCGCGATTTATAATTATGAGTGGTTTTGGTTGTGTAATGCGCTACTTTCCCTCGTGGTACAATTTATGTTTTTTTGAAAGTAAATGCGTCTATGAAAGCGGCTACGGCCGATTTCATTACTCACCACATGATTGTAACTTTCAGGATCTTCTAAAATGTGAAAAGAAAAGCAAGAACATCTGCACAGGTCCAGGACATCCGCACGAAAAACCAAGAACGGATGAAGATGTATCGGTTGGTGATTTGGCTGCGTTGTGACCATTGACGATAATGGGCCGAAATAATGAAGGCTTTCGGTGCCTCCATGTCCGAAGAAGATCTACCGAGGGGCTCAATGGTATGTGAGATCTTCAAGACTAGCGGAAAGACAGATCTGATTTTTCATGTCTAGAGTTAAGGAAACAGATCAAATGAAGAAACAAGGTATTCGATCACATCGCAGAACAGGGCGATTCTTCGGTTCGTGATTACAGGAAGGTCAGAAAAATAAAAAGTATTGAAGAAGTTAAATTATCAAGAAAGTTAGTTCCTTTAAAGAGACCGCCTCTAAGAACGGATGAGGTTGAGATAACCTCTTCAAATTTGGCTGGTCGTGGTGATCTATTGACACCAAAAAAATGTGAAGGTCTCTCACCGTGAGAAGAGCAATCAAGACAAGGTCGTCAATTTTAATTCAGACCTACAAGCTTTAAAAGAGAAGGAAGATGCAAGTTCTAGAGCGGGGAAACACCGGGACGTTCTAGGCATTACGGATATGACTAGTGATGATGACAAGGCGAGACGCTTAGAGGCCATGAGCAAACTCAAAAAATATGCGACAAGTATCCATCGGGCCTTAGCTTCACGCATCCCTATCCATGTTGATGCTTTTCAGGTCCAAAGGCTATGTTTATCACAGAAGATTTGACAAACACGCCAATGGAAATAGTCGTGACATGATAGAAACCCGGGCAAATTGTGCCAATGCCTTTAGATGTGGTGCCTTTTGATATGAAGATCGAAGAAGGTGTTGATATGGAATAAACTTGAAGATTTAACTGGCAACCTCGATATTCACTTCATGATAATAGATGGCCAGCATTCAGTGGAGGCGCAGAAGGTTTTGATCAGTCAAGCACAAAAAACTGGAAATCAGTTATTCTATAGACTGTATTCAGTCAGAAATTGCCGATTCCTCAGTGGCTCCACAACAACGACCCGAATTAGCTTGAAATCGGCGCCATCAATGACATGGGAAAGACATTCCCTGTACAAAAGGTATTTTATGTTCCACACATATGCGTTCAAATCGCCAGCGCGTTTCGCTAATCACGTATTTACAAGAAACGCGCCTGGCGATTTCTTCATATGGCTGCGATTTTCTAAATACGTGATTAGCAAAACGCCACCGGGCGCATTTTTATGTTGTTATTTAGGACGGATTTACAAGAAACGCCACCGGCGCCAATTCTTCATCATGAAGAAATCAGCGCCAGCGCCAGCTAAATGTAATTAACGAAACGCGCGCTTTTTATATTGTTACTTTCACGACCTGTTTATATTTTTTTTTATCTAACGCCCATATTTTGCAACGGTCAGAGTATGGAGCAGCTTGATGACGCCAGAACTAATGGATCGAATATGGAAAACCAATGCCGACCAGCATAAGGGCAATCTAAGAGTGCTCAATTCAAAATTACTAGAAAGGACACTGTGCAAACCATAATACAGGACAAGAACAAGGCCACTAGATCAAGAAGAAAAAGGATGCACAAGCCTGGCCGCACAAAAGCAAACGGTGCCAAAGGATGCCCGCAAGATTATTTTTTTTTCCTTTTCCGTGCATGGGAAAAGGGAACTAATTTTGGGACGCCTATTCGGAAAAAAAGTTGCCCGATTCGTATGGCGTGCCCCTCCTCAAGATACGCCTATTTTTGATATAGGTATCACATAAAATGAGAAAGGCACAAGGATTGATGATGCGTAATTAATCTCGCTTCTAGATAGTTGCATCAAAGGAAGTTATCTACAAGAAAAACGCCCGGCTGAAAAGCACTTGACATCTTTCAAGATGCATGCGAATCGATAAAGAATATGAAAGTCCCCGAAAAGTCATTGGTGAAGAACCCGCAAAGGCTCGAGACATGATGTTATCGAGATAGGCTTAATGCAAAAGTACAACGTGATCTAATGATGACATTAAGAAATATGTATTTTGGTCAAAAAAGATGTGGAAGCAACAAAGGCTTAAGAATGTGGCAACTCTTAAGGGGATTCACACCGCAAAAGTTAAGGCCCCGGACCTAAAAAGAAAAGTTGCTTTGGTGAAGAAGACGGGCAAAGATGACGAAGTCTCCTTTTTTCTATAAGGTGTCCAATCGGGTTATAAGTGTGCCATGCCGAGGTAGGTGAAGGGTTAACCCACATCACTCTATTTGTTCTTGATAGCCGCGGGCACGATGGACCGCCGATGATGATTAAAGACCTCTTCAACACATGCGCTGGTTTGACGATCGAGATGCATTATACTATCGCGGATGACGGTTTGCCACTCGACATTTCCTACGCGATATGCAATCTAGTTAGCCGCAGCAAATGATGTCGAATGCATTAAAGTGATGAGGCAAGCGGTAATGATAGATGAAAACAAAGATAGTGAGTTTAAGACCGAAAGTAAGATCTCACATGTGCTAGTCCTTATGATAGCCATTATGGATGATAAAAAGAATATGAAAGACTCAAGGGGAAACCAAGGTGAGAAGATTGCTTGGCAAAGCTATCGGCTAGATGAACCCCTATTGAAGAATGTTTTTTATGTCGAATCCAATTGCGAAGACAAAGGGAAAGGGACCCAGATGGATGTGGACCGGACTAAGAGGAAGAGGAAGAGGAAGAAGAAAATCGGTCGACTCCCGTCCTTAATTCACCAATCAAGTATGAGCTACCGACTGACGCATAAGGAAGGGGAGGCTGAATAAGTACGGGTTTCTTTGGCCCTTCGAAGTTTTCTGATTGAAGCCTTCCGCCTGCTAGAGTCTAATGGTTGGGAGTTTCATGTTGGAGGTTATATTAGAAGGAAGCTCGGGAAGCCAGCTAGAAATGCCAAAGTGTGGTCTCCTCGATGGTCAAGCCAAGGACTTCCCGACATTTTTTTAGGTGAAAGTGCTAGAGGTGGCACCTAGGGGTCCGCTAGGTAGTGCAAAAAATAAAGCTTCCAGCTCTAAGTCCAAATTTTTACCGCGCAGATCCGGTCACAGAGCGGGAAGAAATGAGAAAGCATATAGAGGGCATAAGGAAGAATATCGACAAGCAACAAATTTTAACTATACGGTACGAGAGCGTGCCTATCCTTCCAATCACATTGGAAAATCCGGCGGCGGATGTAGGTAACGCAAACGAAGAAGACAAAATCCTAGATGATACAAAGGATTCGGAAAGCTCGAAAAAAGCTAGCATAAAGAGTAATGAAGTATCAACCATAGTTCAAACACCAAGATGTGGTCGACATACGGGCGCACCAAGACAGCCGAGAGTAAGCTCATCATTGCGGATGTTGAACGTGAACCCGTGAAAGGTATGTTATTCAGCGCCAAACAATGAAAATCGCTACCAGCGCCGATTTCAATTATTCCAATAGAATTGAAAATCGCCCAAGCGATTTCAATTTTTTTTCCTTGTCTCACAAGTGTGTGCTTTATTATTACGCACCTAATCCAGCCCAAAATTTCGGGTGTTCGATTTGAATGGAGTGCTCGCAAAACGTTACCTAAAGCACAATTTCCTTTATCATGGTATGCACGTAAAACCATTTGAGACATATACCTAAATGGGTATATCCAAGGTCAGATTCGAAGGAGATGTTAGACCAAGCTTTTTTTTATTTCGTTGTGCAATTTGGTCGCCGATGGAGAATAGAAATATACGAAGTTTTGAGAGTAGTTCGAAGTTACATAGAGATTGGGCATCTGCTTGGGATCGAGAGCAAATGTAAGTCATTCAATAACCCAAAGGATCCTACAGGTAAAAATATTTGTGAAATGCTTGAGCGACATGATGGATGACTTGGGGCGCTCGGGAGAAGGAAGACATCATTATAGTTGATGATGACGCCTTTGAAGTGTTGCTCAATGGGGCCACAAATACTAAATCCACCATCCTATCATCCCCTGAGGATTTTTGAAAAAGATGACTTCTCCGCTCGCTTTGTCAGCATCTTGCAACGAAATATCTACGTGAAAAAGGTCAAGAGATACAAACACTATACCCAACTTAATCCGGACAGAAATTGATGTGGGACCTAG
Source organism: Isoetes taiwanensis (assembly GCA_021234155.1). Classification (NCBI taxonomy): domain Eukaryota; kingdom Viridiplantae; phylum Streptophyta; class Lycopodiopsida; order Isoetales; family Isoetaceae; genus Isoetes; species Isoetes taiwanensis. The sequence continues at coordinate 29,065 of JAJEKV010001027.1, read as the reverse complement.
AGAAAGATCGTTTCTAGAAAGGAACTTTTTTGATATATATATATATGTATACAGAAATACACTTTCCAATAAGTTTTGAATATGAAATATACTTTTACACCAAACTCTTTCGAATATATATTGTGTTCTTATATCAGCATTATTGGTTCTGTGTACGTATTGTTCTTTTATATTACGTGTATGGTTTGCTATACTTGCAATAATTTGTATGTATATACCGTCAATAATTTAGGTGTCTATAAATACGTATGCATGAAATTGGCAAACCATCGGCTTCGGCCTTCGCCTACCGCTTGTTATTATGGCACATTCTATTACCTGCCAGATGAACCACGCAGACCTCGGCAGCAGCCGCGAAGCTAGAAATAGAACTTCAGATGGCTTGATGTCGCTTGCTATGAATCCCGCCCCGCTTCTATCCTGATCCCTTTGATGTTGTAATCCATCTTATATGGAATCCAGCATGGTTTGTTCATGATCGAAAGGATCTCAAAGACCACCGCTAGCTTGCCGACGATGATTCGGATTAGTTTTTAAAGTTTATGTTCCACTATAATACGTTATTTATGAAAATAAAATCGCGCCACGCGCGATTTGACCCTTGAAAATCTCTGTTCTGTAGCAACTTGCTTGCTGTTATTTATTCGTAAAACACTACAATTTCAATGTTTAGATTTCGTTGTCGTCGGTGATTGTACGAATTAATAAGCAATTTCCTACTTTTTATATTGCCAACATTCTTTCATAATATGGGTCATTTGGACCGAATATTTGGATGCCCTTGCATTTCAACATAAAATGCATCTTCCTAGCCCGAAAATGAACTCAGTGCAAAAGTGTGGTTAATTCAATATAATGGTCAATAAATAGCTTATACGGCGCGATTTTGGAATAGACATAATCCCAATTTAATTGAATGATGGTTTTACCCTCAGGTATTTTATAATATAAGATTATACTACCATTCTACTTGCATCGTTGGGGTGCCTTAATAAAATCATGCATAGTGCTACGAAAAGATTAGTTGTTGGAGTCACGTTCTGCTTGACGATTTGCACCATTTCAATACAATTCAATTTAACTGGTTTCATATGCAAATAAATTAGAGAAATACGATGGTTGCACAACACCTTTGCATTAGTTGTGGGCACACAAAGTGGAATTTATAGATATAATAAAGAGTTATAAATGTAACAGGAACGTGTGCCGGGCGATGCGAGGGCATTAGTCGTGGTGGGCACATGGATAGGCGATGGTGATGCAAGCCTACATGGAATATAATGGAATAGGTAGATTTAATGGTGTGTGTAGATTAACGGATAGTCACACGATTTGCAAGTGAAATGCATAGAAAATTGGTCTTTTATATGATGCAATGAAGTGCAAACGGAGACAATGGTAGTGGTAATGGTACCGGGCTATAAATGCCATATTTGAAAGTAATTGTACAACCTGTAGTGTCATGGAATCATAAGACGTGGTGGATGTAATGGGTACTCACCATGATGGTAATTGAAGTGTGGTGTTGTATACATGCATGAAATGTGTTGTTGTTGCTATTGCTACATGCAAGCATCGTGTTGGAGATGATATTTTAATACAAATCATGTGATGTGGGGTCTATGTATGCATGTGTATCTATACAAAGCTTCCAATATTCCTAGAGGTGTGTGTCATGGCAAATGATACCATATTTGGTGGCATTATAGGTGCATACTCAATTTCGTGGAACCGGGTTGACTTTGATGTTGTAAACCTACAAATATCCTTGGACATTCTCCCGCTTTAAAACATAAGAGGCAAAAGCTTGAAAGAATCTTTAAAAACACGTGCTCAATGATGTGTTAATGGTTACAGAGTAAATATTAGAGTTTAATGGTTATGGTGTTAGATAACCTACATAAAGTGGTGTGCCCCAATTTGGAATATAAGTAATTTTTTGGAGTTATACCTCAGTTGTGTTGTTGTGCTTATACAGTTGTGTGTTGCTCTTTCTAAAAAATATGTGATTTTCTTTTTTGAGTCGTTGTTCCCAATTGCAAGGAACAACCTATTCAATTGCAAGGAACAACCTATTCAACCATGCAAAGATACCTCTAACAACGTCCTCCAAAGCAGTTTGCAATGTACAAAAATGTCGCTTTCTCAAATGGTTATCTGATATTTTTGAGCAAATAATAATTTGCCATATAATTTCTCAATGGGCTATACAATGCTTTTGGAGGACTTAGTGAACAATGGTGCTACTGATTTTGTGTATTACCAAAAGAGGAAACTCTTACATTATTAACAACGATTTTATTGTTGCGTGGCAAGAGACAAATAGGTCAACTTATTAGAAACCTAAAAAGTCATTACGAAGGCTTAAATAATTTCAAATAGACATTTTTGTCACGCCAACCTTGAAAAACATTTTTTGGGTTCTAACACTTGGGACTTGTAATTGTGTTTCTTTATTGTTGTCAATGTGATGTTCTTAGTAGTAAATACTAAATTTCATGTTAATTGAATCCTTTACGAATAGAAGTTGTGTTAGAAGTCCCATATTTTTACGCCTTTCAAGTAGGTAAAATTGCAAGTTCTATATGATTCTAAATGAATCCAAGAACCCTAGGATTGTAAAGTACAAAATTACTTTTGTTTCACCCTCTAGTGTAAGAGAGGAGCTAGAGATGCAGAGGCAATGATTTTTTTGTTTCTTTGTTGATGGCAAGGTTCATAAAATGAAAATAGGAGTGAATGTTGCACCTAAGGGAAAGAGTCCCTCCAAAAATACTCTTTTTACAATGACACACATGCATCAATCAAAACATCTAATAACAATTCATATTTTCAGCCAAGAATTCTCGGACCATATAGAACGCAAAACTGATATTGCATGACCCCTTAGTTGCTCTAAAGCAAGCCATCTACATCGCTAATAAAGTTCGAAAATCTCCTCGCTCAAAGCAAGCTCTCTGAAGCATTTCATTTTACTTATTAAAAACTTGCCCCAAAACATAAATATCATCTAGTGAACAATGAGATTGAGCGAAAGACCTGAGTACGGCCTACTTGCAGAACACGGCACCCATAAGTTCGCTGTCAATGCACTATGTGCCCCTATTCTGTAATCCTCAACATCTTAAGCATCCCGACGAACAGAGTGAACGCGCAACCTGTTATTGTATTTCTTTCTATACTTCCTGCTTTGTCATCTCCTTCTGGAATAGAATCTTAGATGCTCGTACCTTTTTTATGCATGTGAAAGGCTTATGTATCACTTTTGTGGCTTTTCCCATTGGTATCCGTATTCCAACTTGTGTCGATAAATATTAGCCAAATAAGATAACTTTTGCCTCTTTAATTAGCAAATTGTAATGAGCTATTACATGAACTATTAAGCAGTCATGTTAGATATAAGAAGATAAACTTCAGGATTTAAATGTGACATGCTTTGTTTCAAAATCCACAACAGTTATAAATTGCAGAAACATGTTTAAAGTAGGGCCAAAGATAGTTCATGTCATGATCTCATGTATTCCAATGTAGTGCAAAAACTTTATTCTGGCCATTCCATCCCTAGTAATTGATGCCTGCAGGCAAATTATTTCAAGAAAATCAAATCATTACCTAGAGGGAACTATAAAAATGACATCTCCTATGGCTGGAAGGCATGTATCGATAAGAATCCCTCTGCACCACATTCATATACTATAACTCATCTATAACTGCAAAAAAATGCAACAATTAAAAGAAAAAACAATGCACTTAAATATAGAAACTTTTTGGCGTGGATTATGGAGCACAGATACTACCGTGGTTATGCATCGAATCTCGCCTTCTTAGCGAAATACTTGACATGGTCTTTTAGCATACTCTCTACCTCCTTGCCTTCGCAAAAATGCAACCGAAAGAGAAAGGATACAAAATTCTTGGTGTTAAATCTCTATAAACATAAAATACTTAGAGGATCTGGAAGATACTTATGCATGAACCTAATGTCGCTTAGAATATCACCTTTGTAGATTCATTTGCAAAAATTGGAACCTTCAAAGTTCGTGGATGTCGATGTCAGCCGACAACATATGCCGCCGTGGATTAGAAAGATAAAAGACATCGAGAACGGATGAAATGAAATGTACAAAGTACCTCTAGAAACGAAATGCACAACCTCCCTCCGCAAATCTGCTTGCATTGGAACCTCAAAATCTTTTACTTTGAATTTGCCAAAATGCGTGGCCGAACCGATTGCTTGTTAAACATGCACTTTGGAGTAGTAAACCTAAAGCCCTGGTTTTTGGGCTGCCATGTTGCCGCATCTAAATGCACAAAAGAACCTCAACCTTATTATACTTTGCAAAGAAAGAAAGAGATGGTTAACCAGGTGATAAATATAACTATGCTAAAATAATAACCATGCCCCTAAACTCTAAACTCAAGCTCAAAAATCTGTACAAAAAGGGAAGCAATCATCTGGAAGAAAAATCACCTCTGCAAATCTATCCGAAGTGATGGGCGATATTACAAGAATGCCCAATCTCCCACCTAAAATCGAAATGAAAAATGGTTCCCACCGAAAACCGAAATAAAAAGATGAAGGATAAGGAAAATCATTACGCAAGAAGATAGAAATGCTTAGGCCTACCTTCTGAGGCGCTCCTTTGAGGCGTAATTTGTTTACATTACATAAATTCGGTACAATTTTCATAATCATTGTTGAAGATGTGTCTCTTACACATAGAACATGCAGTCGATTCCTCTCTGCATTACAAATGGTTTGAGCACATGAGTTTGATAAGTCCTCGCAAATTCATTCCAAGGGCAACTCATCTGGCAAACATGCTCCACTTCATTGTTTCGCAAAAATTCCTTCTTCCCCACATGCTCATCCACACATTACATGTGCATTCTGGTTGAAAGGCATGCCCATATTAATAATAAGCAAGTCGCTTGATAGAGACACTACATATATAGACGTGTATAAGTTAATGGGTTACATGGTAAAAAGCAACAAATCTACTCGAGAGAAGTTTTAAATTATTGAGATGAAGGAGATCAAAGAACTCAGGTGTAGATTTGTTGCTTACAGAATTTTAGTGATCGATAAAAAATGACAACTGCACCTTGGCACCTTTTGCATCGCAGTAACATTCTTTCAATTTGTTCCTCTTGTAAAATCGATGTTGAGTGTACCTGGGACTGAAAACGTGGCTAACATATTCAATATGCTCAAACGATTGCCCAACATGCTCCAATGCCTATAGGCCCTACAGAGTAAAAGTTGCTAAAACTGGTAAAACAAAAGCAGATCTAGCAAATAAAAAACTCAAAACCCAACACCATGAGAGACCACTGCTAGTTATACTGTCAAAGATACGAAAATACCTTCAGAACACCAGAATGGTGGATTAACAAAATTGGAACTCTTGCAAAGTTGTTGCTTGAACATGATGGATATCCGCAGGAGGTAGTACTACATTAAGCAGCATTAAGAAGTCTCTGACATATGGAGCTTATATGAAACAAACAGTACGTGGCCATTGAATTATAGTCACTTTAACATTTCTTAGGTTGCTTACCACAACCAATTAAAGTGCCTAATCTAAGCTTTGGGTGCTCGAGTGTTGCAGCTTCTTCATAATCCTTCTGTTGTGAGAACAAAGAATGGAGCAAATACAATGTCAAAATAGTGCCTAATCTAAGCTTTGGCTGTTGTAAAATAATTTCTCAGCATTTGGAGGTCCTACATGCTGGAGTTACTCTAACAATCAGACATGAAACAGAATTTTACCTTTAAAAAGTAGATGCTATTGTGCAGCAAGGAGCAAGGCATTTGCAAGGAGCAAGGCATTTGCAGCAGCACTGGAGGAAAGTATTAGGCAGGGTTTACCACCACAGGATGCAACAAAAAAAGCACAAGCAGCTGGAAAAAAAGCTACCAAGATAACATCTAAGAAAATTAAAAGAATAACAGGTCCTATTATATCTGCAAGATGGGATTTCTTTGAGGCAATGAGGGGCCTTGGCACTTTAGGAAGCACATGGATAGGTGGACTTCGAGAAAAAAAGCCTTGGTCGAGTAGGATACTTCATAGGCGCCCATTTTGGAGTTGGTTAAGATCCTGCTCAAGCCATCATACTCATAAATCAAAAAAGATTCTTATAGCTCAAAGTTCCAGCGAAGCTATCAAGTTCATCTTCTTTGAAAATGTCATTTCGTTATTGCACATTGTAGCTTCTAAAAATCGGAGATGTCCATGCTTATCTGTGTAGCATATATTTTTCAATTGAGATAAAAGGAGATCAAAGATGTCTTGATATTATCGACCCTAATACGTCAAGCTTCATCAAGAAGATGGGATCCCGGATACTTGCTGCCATACTTTACTACACATTCGATGCAAGCCTAATGATTTCGATTAATGTATCAATTCAAAACCCAAGAACCAACTTACGGCCGGTAGGAAGGCGACCACAAAACAAAAAAAAAAAAAAGCATTACACAAAAAAAAAACCCACCGCTTGATCGATCACGGGTCGCGGTGGTGTCTTTGCGGCCGCCGTTCCTCGATCCACAGAGGTATCTCCAACCTTGTTCAAAAATCCACCGAAAATGACAAAAAATCTTTATGCACTTACCATTACATACAAAAACACCCACCGAAAAAGCTAGAATGCGATAAGCCTCCAAAGGTCAATATGCCCGGCTCCTTCCTGGCCATGAGGTTTATGGAAACCCGAGAAATAAATCCACCAACTCGGTTTTATGCAAGATCCTACCGAGCTTCATTGCAAGCTTCTTGGTGCCATCAGCTATTCGCAGCCTCCACTCACCTTAAGATTCCAAGCGGTGGTAGCGCCCCCAAGATGCGATGGACCGGATCCGCTGGAGGCGCAACAAAGCCGGTGAGCAAATTGTGGTAAGTCGAGAAACCGGAATGCTTCCTCCATCTAAATTCCATCATTCAATCGTTGGCGGGGCATATTCAAAAACCAGAATTTAATTTCGGCAACTTGGATCCCCGGGGGGGGGAAGTTGGATGCCTGAGGGGAGAGCCGTGATGAAGGGGAACGCCGCGGCGTTACATGCGGTGTTCCATGGCACGCACCCCAACACCCTCCAAAAATAAGAAAGAAGATAGCAAAGAACAAAGTGTTTAGCAAAGAAGTTTATCATTGCTATTTGTCGTTTTTGACCTCTTGAAGGCCATCCCCGAGATTTTTTACCATTTTTTCCTTCACAATAGTCTCTTCAGGCTTCCCAAGGATGGGTTCGAATAGAAAACATAACCTTTTATCCTACAAGACTCTTTTGGCAAAAGTAATTTGGTGTTTTGGGTCCAAATTAGAGACTTGATGCACTATATGATCAATAGCTGCATTCACCTTTCTTCTTACACCTTTTGTCACATATCCAGCATCACAAGATTTTGTTTTGACCTCCCTTGTTGGCCTGATCTGATTCATCAGTAGAGTCCAATGCACTTGCTTCCAACCTACCCTCTTCCATAATTTTTTCACCCAAAACAATGAATTCAGCCACTATAAAAAACAAGATCAAAAGTGGACTTCCTGATTTTTTAGGTTCCTTTGATTTGGAAACAGATTGAATCGGTTGGGAGGAGAATTCGAGGGTCCGAAATCGAAGGTGATTCCAATTTCAAATTCATGCACGAATTTTGTTAATTTCCATAATTAAATGTGGAATCTTTCACGTTGGTTGCTAGCACTAAATGTCATGTAAAACCTATTTTTTTCTCCCTAACTACACTAACCTAGTGTAACCTATTATTACATTATACAAGACAAGAAATATGAGACTTTCGTGCAACTACCCTTGAACTTAAATAGTTTTTAGTACTACAACACGGTTATTGAATCTCAAGAATGCCTGCATAGAGCAAAAAAATAAAGTTATACGATTCTGGAAAGACTAGAATTGAGGAAGGTCGCTAGGTGTGGCAGGGTTTTCATGTGAATCAAAAGGTACGGTAAATATAGAATGTGGTAGCTCTTTCCAACTTCGTTACCATCTATCATTTCCATGCATTTCATATCCATCATTCCCATTCAACCATGCATTTACGCAGTGCGGAATATGATAACCTTCTAGCTTGATAATAATGACTTGCTCAAATCATAGAGTATGATGCCAAGAAAATAAATAGAAAAACCTTTTAAAAAGTGGCTCATCCGTAAAGATGGCTACCGAACACACCTTATCAAAAATAATGATGACCAACGTTAGGTAAGTCTAAACTCTACCCAAAATTCAAATATGAATGCCAAATTAACAGTGATAATGCTATAGTGTATCATCTCTGACAGTGTCCTTCAGATGTATTATCATGCTACATGTATTTATATTGTATGTCAAATTTCTGTCTTGAGTAATTTTGAGTTATTTCTATAGATTTACAATGTTACATGAGATTTGAGAAAAGTTGAAGGGCATATAATTTATTGAGACACTAAACATCATCTATATAGTTTGAATCGGCCAAGAATATTAAGGATGCTGAATATTATATTACAGGAACGGGCTTTAGTACATTTTATGCTTTAGTATACATTATGTGTAGTGCCAGAAAAACCTTTAAATTTTCTACTAACCCTAGGATTTTTTTTCTATTCTTATATATATGGAGCAGTGTTGGGAAAATTCGGGGGAACACTATAAACCAATCGGTTGGAATTGGAAATTTTCCGGTCAAGTTAATGTATTGTAGAAATTTTTTTGGCAAGTTTTCTTGCAATTTTCTATTAAGGCAATAAAAATTTCTGGCTCTAAACACAAGATATCCAATTGGCACCCACTATAGAAACAACTGCTGCCATCTCCTCATTCTCACCCATTTCTAAAAATATGTCTGAAAATATGCCTCATAATAGACTAAAATCCAAAGAGGACATCCCAATCGGGGAGGGTCAGTGGCAAGTGGTAGCCTCCAAACACAGTACAAGAGCTAGAAATATTGCCAGGAAGTTCAGAGGCTCCCAAAACACAGTGGCCTTAAAAATTACAGAGGTTCCACAGCCATTGTCGTCGTTGTCTAAATATATCACGGAGGCAACTTCTGTAGAGAAGGGGGAGCTTGCAGGTACAACAGGCAATGATACACGTGATATGTGGCACCCAAAAATGGCTTTAGTGATACACAAGGATAACTTCGAAGGGTCAGAAATAGTTACAGCAGATGACGTGGAAATGTTGGATAACCCATTCGCTCTAATAGGCAAGAAGAATAAGATGGATGCAAATGTGTATGTAGACAGCATGGGTGAAACGAAAAGAAAAAAAGCCTCAGCCCCCTCCGTTAGCAACCCCACTGGTGGTGAGTTGCTATTGAAGGGAAACTAGATGTGGAAAATAGAGGTGTTGGCCATACTCTTAAAACTCATAATGAATTTCAAAATCGTGAGCTGGAATATCAGAGGAGTAAAGTCTTCGGAGTTTAAAAGCAACAGGCTTTCACTAGCACTAAAGAGAGTGAACGTGGATATCATATGCTTTCAAGAACACAAGTGTAAGAAGGAGGAAGTTGATGTTCTGTTTAAAATAATAGGGAATGAGTATGTTGGAATTGTCTCGGCAAAGGAAAAATCTAGTGCAGGTACCTTAATCGCATGGAAAAATACGGTTAAGGTGAGACATATGAGTTAAGGTTTAAGCAAATATTAAGCAATTTGCTAAACTGTGGGGGAGAGAAAAAGTACAAGAGGAGAGAGCATCTTTGGACAAACTATACAGTCAATTGACAACCCTCAGAGCAGCGGGTCCCAACGAAGGTACAGAAGAGAAAAAATTACTAGATGAGATTAAAAAGTCAGAGGAGACTAAGACTATCGAGAACAGAAGCAAGGCAAGTTTAACTTGGCTTAGGCAAGCAGATAAATGCTCTAAGTTCTTCTTTAAGGTTGCCAAGCAGAAGAGATGGTCAACATCATTATCTAGCATTACACTTGATGATGGGTCGATACTAAAAAGTTGTGATGGGCTTCATAAGTTTCTTCACGATCACTTTCAAAGCTTCTTCGGTGAGAAGCGTATGCCGTTCCAGGACGAGTTTGAAGAGTTAGTGGTTTCCAAGGTGTCTCCAGTCATAACAAATGAGCAACACCAAATGTTGAGCCGCCCACTATCTATAGAGGATTTGCATCAGGCAGTCATTGCCCTCGACAAAGAGAAGTGTCCGGGGATGGATGGGATTCCAATAGAGTTTTTTCAGGTCTATTGGGAATGGATTAAAACTGATGTATTCTCAGCTTATACAGACTTCCAACATGCAGACCACCTGGATCCTAAGCTAAATACATGTTGTATCGTTTTGATTCCAAAGGGAAAAGACCCACGTACTATCAATGACTGGAGACCCATCACATTGCTGTCGGCATTCTATAAGATAATAGCAAAGGGAATGGCAGAGAAAATAAAGCCCATACTTGCGTAAACTATCTCCCCGGCCCAAATCGGGTTTTCTCCCAGGAAGGAACATTACGCACAATATAGCGGCAGCTTTTGAGGGTATGTATTGGGCTAAAAACACAGGTCAAAAAGTAGCTTACATCAAGTTGGATTTTACTAAGGCATACGATAGCATCAGGGCATATGATAGCATCAGATGGAGCTTTTATATAAAATGTTTGTTAAAATTGGGTTATGGGAATTCTTTCTTCGAAGTGTTAAGAGATTACTCCACCATACGGGCCTCTGTTCTTCTCAACGAGTCCTCTCCTATATTAGTCATCGAAAGAGGCATTAGACATGGATGCCCACTAGCCCCATTTTTATTTAACATAGCAGTGAAGCTTTCTCCAGCCTATTTCTACAGCCCTCAAGGGATGGTCTAGTAGAAGATCTTCAAATGGGGATGGATCTCAAAGAGATATGTAGTCAATAATCTGCGCAGATGACTCTTTTCTGTTTCTAGTAGTAGCGGAGGAGCAATCTAAAGAATGCCGATCGGTTGTTAGATACTTTCTCCTTGGCCTCGAGGATGTCTCATCAAGCTGGAAGAAATGCTCGCACAATGGGTCGGGAAGGACCACATCCCAGGTGTTTTAGAGCCTCCCGGAAAATCATAAAAGATGGGGAGTATTCTTAACCTTCTTGGAATCCCAAAGGAAATTAAAGTACCCTCAACAAAAGTATGGGATGAGATGATATTAGGATTACGTAGCATGCAATTGGTGGAAAGTCGCGAAACTATCACCGGCTAGCGGGATAGTAGTAGCGGCTGTGTCTTTGTCAAAGACGCACATCTATGTCTCATCTCTCCTCATAGCCCCACCAGAGAAAGTAAAAAAAGAAATGGAAGGGACAATTAGAAACTTTGTGGGGGAGGCAACGAGGAAGGAGCACTAGTGAAAATAGCATGGTGGAAATGTAAAAAGAGATAAGGAGAAGGAGGAATAGGCATGTTTGACTTAGCCCTACAAAGCAAAAAATACTAGTAACCAAATTCATGTGGAATATTTTAGAGGAGAAAAAGAAGTCACCAGGCCTCCAACTCATAGCGTGCCGCCATATGTTTCTCCCGCACACATGCTAAAATATCACACAAATATCTCTTCCATGGTCTCTATTTTATGGCTTGAAACCAAGTTAGAGGCCTCGTCATGTTTCTTAAGAGGTCTCATTTCAGCGTGGGGCGTGGTGAAAAAAGCTCTTCACATTGAATATCGATGTAATTGTGCTGCCCGAACTACTCCACCATGGTGGATTCAACTCAACTAAAGTAATAAGAATGGTCCCTTGGCCCTTTTAGGACATCGAGTGGTGAGAAGATGGATCACCGTGGCATTGGGTCGTGTGCAATGTGGTATGAAGGTGGTCAGGTTAACGGAATGGATGGTATTCAGCGAAATTCTACCTCGAATAACGACAAAACAATGTGGGAATGTATTGCGAAGAAGTCTTCCAAACCACATAAATAGCGAGTAAGAAACCTTGGGTTCTCGATCAATCTTCTTGAGGGTCATTTGTGAAATCAACATATAAGCCACAAGACAAAGGTACTTTGTCGCTACCACTCAATGGAATGTGCAAGTCACCCTGACACACGCTTGAAGGAAATTGAGGGTGTATGGATAAAACTTCTCCCTCCCCGAAAGAATTCTTTTTATGGCAAGTAATTCATAGGGTTCCTATGGTAAAATGTAAGAGTATCCAAATTCAAAGCTGACGTGAGCCCCTCTATGTCCATTATGCAAGATGGAGGAAGAGTCTCGAACATTGCTTAGTAGAGTGCACGACACTGCAAGTTGTGTGGTCGGGGTGCATGGATATGTTCAACATTACTATGGGGACCAACGATCTCCTTCTAGGTAGATATCCATTGAATGGCCAGTTCAAAACGCAGCTTTTCATATTGTCGGATCATGGGCATTATGGGTCATATGGAAAAGGCAATTCTTTCACTCTAGGCAAAGAAGCATATACTACAAACCACAATAAATACTGCACATGCTCATAGAGAAGCTTAGAAAGTTCAAGTGTGTGGTCAAAGATGATATTTCCCTTGTTTGGGAGACCTTCATCAAACTACCACCTTAAGAAGAAGAATAGAATAGAATAGAATATGATTTTATCGTCCACGGAGATAGAAGGCACCTACATGCATTCTAAAAGGACTTTGTAGCTATCCCCTCTTCAAACTTGTTCAGGAGGGTGTCTATCTGCTATAAGGCTGTGTAATAGTTTACCTATAAATGGAAAATTCTTTATCCTTCAAAAAAAGAAAAAAAAGATATCCAATTGGCCAAAGTAACCATAGGAAATTTTCCGATAGGATCAAAAAAGTTTGCCCAACACTGATATGGAGCCAATATCTATAATATAAGGATCGAGATAATTACTAAAAAGACAAAAATAGGCAAGTCGAATATTTGGCGAGATATTTTGCTAAATGTGTAGAATGACACCTTAATTATCTGAGTTACTTTTCCGCTAACTAAACCGTTTAGTACGTCATTGCGCGCATGTCACTGGCATTCATATTTGCCATATGTTCAACATAGTGTGTGGCATTCCATATTTTCAATACTTGCAATTGTAGATTATTTGAATGTCATGTACACTTTCGTGGTTGATTGGAAACACCAACATTCTATTTCATTGGCTTAAAATCAAGAACCAATTTGAAACTTTTAAAAGTGTTCAAATACCCTTCCAACGAACTGCCAACGAGCAAACCATTGAGATCACGTTACTCTAAAAGTTGAAATTCATTCTAACCAACCTATAAAACTTCAACATCTACACACTAACCCCAACATACACTAATATTACTAGAGCTCGAGTTAAGCCTGACAATGTTGTGTATGGAAGCATCCACAAATGATAGACATTAGGCCTCTGGTGATGTGCACCACGTCAGAGTTCCATGACGACTGAGAGCACATTGGCCCTATTAAATTTGTGGTTGATGAAACTTATATGTTTTGTATGTGTAAATCTTTTGTCAATGTTTTAAGCGTAGCATTGTCGCATAGAAAAAACGGGCTCCAGTGTGATATGGTTGTGTTGGACAATGCCCGATGAGTGCCTTTCCAAATTTTTATTTGTTTGGGCTCGGGCGCAAGTGTTATTTCGCTCTTACGCAAACAGACAAACATCAACTTCGTACATTCCCTAAATAATAAGGGACTTGTTCGTACATTCCCTAAATAATAAGGGACTTGTTTATTTGTATATGTAGAAAATATAGAGCATTTTAGAATAGAATAGAATAGAATATGATTTTATCGTCCACGGAGAGCTAATTTAATAATGAAGGCTTAAATGCAATTCATATGTGAACTTAATGGCAACAACTCAAATCCAATGTTCTAACCACCACAATATTGAACCACCTTTCAGTGTATCAAAGTGATTCCTGACCTTGACATTTTGGGCTTAACATACCATGTGACATTTTATGCGTCTCTTTTTCAATTCAACTCAGTTCTTCTTTTCAAATGCCACATTCTGGGTATGTGGAAATCATCTGATATCAACAACACATGACTTTAATTAAGGTAGTAATATTGAATGGATTAAATAGATACTAAATGGTAAGTTGATATTTATCTTATTGTATGAATATGTGTATCTAATTTGCAAGTCTATGTATACCCAAGCTGTGGGATTTAACTTAGACCTTTTAAGTAACTTGTATGCCCCAACTTTGGGATTTTCTTTCTAGAAAGCTTGGAGGTTTGGACGAGGTTGGAGAATATTCTAATGTCTTACAGATTTTGAGGAAGAGAATCAGTTGCCAGGATTTGGCAACATTTAAAGCGTGTTCATTTTGTGAGATCACGCATCATAAGTCACATTCAAAGTTGTAGCACATTCACAAGAAATTTGAGTGAAGAGATCACATGGGCAGTCTTTATAAGTCACGTTGCGGAGTTGAAGGTTTACAAGCTTTGCTAACAATAAACCTTTGCTAATGTGGGGATTTTTCTTTAATTTTTTCTTGATTACACGCCATTGAGCATATTTTGCTATCCTCCTATGTTGATTCTTCCATATTGCCTTCAAAACCCATTTCTTATCCTCCCTTTGCTTTAGAAACCATTGACTTTGGTCAAAATAGCTAGAAAAATCTAAAATATGCTTTACAAACTCAAATGCCATGTCACCATGACATGCGTCCATCCATTTTGCCATGTCATCAAGCTACATAGGGCAAAAAAGCTTGAAACTTAAAGATGTACAGAAAAGACCCCTTGAGGTCAATGCTACATCGTCATGCCATATCACTAATTTGATGACTTCACCATCTTAGTCATCAAAAGTGACAACATCATCCATATGTGGACCTAAAGTCCAAAATTCCATGTTTTTAAAGGTCAAGGTCTTCTCACTTTATTTGCCACCTCATTGCGACTTCATTTTCTACCTTATTGCCACCTCATTACTAAGTCACTCTATATTTTACAAAATAAGAAAATTAAAAAGAAAACTTTGGAAAGGACAAGTTGGCTTTTGTCCATTGACAATCAGCCCAACTGTTAATAAGAGTGTTGTATTGACTCTCTTGTTATCATGTAGAAGGTTGTAAATTGTTATGATTCTTGTGTCCAGGGAAGGGGGGTAGAGACTTAAAGGCTTGTGGTAGTACATATGTTTCTAGTTACATTACCCCTAAATCCCATTAGATTCGGCTTGTGTGAATGTATAAAACCTTTATAGGAAATCCATAATTATCTATATGTATATGTAGAAACTATGGAGCATTACTTTGATAATAAAGGATTAAATGCAACTCATGTGTAATCACACGAGATTCTAGCTTCTTGAATTGCATAAATAATATGTAAGATTTTCTTTTGTATTGTAACATTTATCTCAATACAATTGTTAGAGTAGAATAAAAAACAAGGGCATAACCTTTGTATGATGTATATGTAGCATTATAACAGGGGGTTTTTTTTGTGATTTTATACGCTTTTTGACATGGTTTTCATATGATTTCACGGGCGTATTCACGTGGACGTATTAAACGGTATTTCTAGAGTGCACCAATTTGTTAGCCATTGATTTTAAAGAAGAGGGAAAATCGTGTGGTTATGGGGGCTTTTATTGTTTGCATGTTTTTTTAGTTTAGGTTTCAAATATTAGGTTAATACTAGAAAAAGCAAAAAAAAACCAGGGGGGACATGCAACGATCGCGCATTGGAACTCTAGGTTTTCATGAGCCCCATCGGACCATAACCATTCTCGGCGGAGGATTGGGCGCCTGACCTTTATCCGGACCGCTTTTTTATTAACATACCCCGCCGCACTAATCATGCCGCAATTGGGTTCGAAAGGCAATTTTTCCCCGAACAGATAATGATTTTATTCTCGTTTAATTCGCAAAACATGCTCTCCGGACTTAAAACGAAAAGCTGCAAAGAAAAGGAAGGACAACGGGCATATGAACATCGGTACTCAATGGCTCAGGTTTTATTTCTATGCATCTATTTTGTCGTTACCGTAGAGATCATATGGGGTTCTGATTCTGGGGTTTTCAGATAAAGATTCTGTGGACGGATCCTTTGAGCACCATGAGAGTTATTTGGCAAGCCCTAGGACGCCGGATAAGAAAGAAGAGCATAGGTCCTTGTCTCATGAGGATGCAGAAGCTGTTGTAGTGGTGGAAGAAGATTGGGAGGATAGTTCAGAAGATATGTCTATTTCTCGAAAGAAAAGGGTTGGCGATAGTGGATTTGAGTTAGAATCCAAACAAGCACTCTTCAAGCTTAAGCAGCAGCCTCCATCCCATCGCCGGAATTCAGATGCCGGACATATTCAGAGGCCAAAGTTGAGGAAGCAAAGAATTACTTCGCCATTTTTTCTCGAAAGCATAGATCTCAAGAAAAGGAACAGAACATAGACATTACCACTGTTGATTTGCAAAAAAGGCTGAGCTTGGTTTGGAGCATCATATTTTTATTAAGATTTGAAAGCTGGACATGATGCTGCATATCTTTTCCCTCTTTCTCGAATTGACGAGCCCTGGTTTCCTAACATGAGCAATAAAAAATGGCAGTGTTGGCACTTCTATCTATTGCAACAGGTAATACCATGGGGTTTCAAGCTTGTCATTTATGTATAAGAAAGATGGCAGGCTTACACAAATGGTTGAGTTAGTGGTTAGAAGGAGCAATGATGTTTCAGATCTTGCTGGCTTTTTCATTTGCTGAAATGGCAGTGTTAGTTATTGCAACAGGTAATACCATGGGGTTTCAAGCTTCTCATTTATGTATAAGAAAGATGCAGGCCCATCATATCTTATTTCATGTTGTACCATATGGATGCTAACAAATGTACATCGGTGGATTTTTGGTTAAGCATGGTTTGCAGCATCAGCATAAGATATGTATCAAAATTTGGAAGCTTGCATATTTCATGTATACTAGGAATGATATCTGCAGATCTGGTTCCTTCCTTTTAGAATTCAGCCAGCCTAGTTCTCGAATATGAGATATGGAAATGGTTGGTACTTCTAGCTATTGCAACAGTAACAACAGGTAACAGTGTAGGCTTACAGAAATGCCCAAGTTAGGTTTCTCATGCCCTTACAATCAACTATGATGTATGCAAATCTTGTTCGACGATAACAAATGTGCATCAATGTATCTTTGCCTCTGTAGGAAGCGTATGATTAGCACATTATAAAAATAACTTAATGCAAAAAGGTCGATCAATGACTACTATTACTAGTATTATGCCAAATTCATAGCTTGGAATAAGCTTGTATTCTCTTTGATAAATCTTGGGCTTTGAGTGGGAATTTGAATATGGCTTTCTCACTATGAACATGATTTTTCATTTTATTTTGATTTTTAGTTTTTTGTTTACCTCAGAGTTTATCTATGTTTATTTTTTTTGGGGGCCCGAAGGGCCCAAAAATTTTTCTAATATAACAACCAACATAACTACTATTAATATTAATTAACACAAACCATTACATTAAACATGTTTAAAATTAAATTCCCCCTTAAACCCCCTTTTGTTTGGGTGCATATTCACACGGGGGGTGACGTAGGGCAGCGAGAGCCCCTATAATTATGTTTCGCACGTACAAAATCAACACCATATAGTATATCGCCTGAAATCTTATAGTATTTTGTAAATCTTGTTATACAGTATAACAAATTCTATACATCCATATCCCACAAACGAGGAACTTTGTGTACAGTGTAGATTTAGGAATAAGGGGTGAATATGCCTATCCAACAGCTCTCGTTGCCCGGAGTCACCCCCCGTGTGAATATGCACCAAAACAAAAGGGGGTTTAAGGGGGAATTTAATTTTAAACATGTTTAATGTAATGGTTTGTGTTAATTAATATTAATAGTAGTTATGTTGGTTGTTACATTCACACGAGATTCTAGCTTCTTGAACTGCATAAATAATATGTAAGACTTTTCTTTTGTATTGTAACATTTATCTCAATACAATTGTTAGAGTAGAATAAAAAATAAGGGCATAACCTTTGTGTGATGTATATTCACACGAGATTCTAGCTTCTTGAACTGCATAAATAATATGTAAGACTTTTCTTTTGTATTGTAACATTTATCTCAATACAATTGTTAGAGTAGAATAAAAAATAAAGGCATAACCTTTGTGTGATGTATATTCACACGAGATTCTAGCTTGTTGAACTGCATAAATAATATGTAAGACTTTTCTTTTGTATTGTAACATTTATCTCAATACAATTGTTAGAGTAGAATAAAAAATAAGGGCATAACCTTTGTATGATGTATATTGACACGAGATTCTAGCTTCTTGAACTGCATAAATAATATGTAAGACTTTTCTTTTGTATTCACATTTATCTCAATACAATTGTTAGAGTAGAATAAAAAACAAGGGCATAACCTTTGTGTGATGTATATTCACACGAGATTCAAGCTTCATAACTTTTGCATAAATAATATGTAAGACTTTTCTTTTGTATTGTAACATTTATCTCAATACAATTGTTAGAGTAGAATAAAAAATAAGGGCATAACCTTTGTATGATGTATATTGATTGTTTTCTTACACGATTTCATTATAAGAAGGACCTCTTACATTCATTTCTCTTGCAAGAATGGGAGTCTTTGATGTTCGTAATTGCTTTATCTTTGTGTGAACTTGTTCCGAAAACTCCAACATGTTGGGCACTAGAAGAGCACCATTCGATTTCTAGTAAGAATAGTTTGAGTTATTGTCTTTACTTTGTGCTTTCTTAATTTTCAAAGTTGGTAATTTTGATTGTTTCTTTTTGTAGGATCACATGGAAGAAAACCAATAACCATGAAATTGGCAGGAGGCATGGTATTTCATGGTTATTGGTTTTCTTCCATGTGATCCTACAAAAAGAAACAATCAAAATTACCAATATTGAAAATTAAGAAAGCCCAAAGTAAAGACAATAACTCAAACTATTCTTACTAGAATCGAATGGTGCTCTTCTAGTGCCCAACATGTTGGAGTTTTCAGAACAAGTGCATACAAAGATAAAGCAATTACGAACATTATAACAAAGGCTCCCATTCTTGCAAGAGAATGAAGGTAAGAGGTCCTTGTTATAATGAAATCAAGTAAGAAAACAATCAATATACATCATACAAAAGTTATGCCCTTATTTTTTATTCTACTCTAAAAATTATGCCCTTATTTTTTATTCTACTCTAAAAATTATATTGAGATAAATGTTACAATACAAAAGAAAATCTTACATATTATTTATGCAATTCAGTAAGCTAGAATCTCGTGTGATTGATTACACATAAGTAGTAGTAGGTTGGTGGCCCGTAGTAGGTTATTGGTTGTAGTAGGTTATTGGTTGTTGTAGGATCACATGGAAGAAAACCATTCATGTTTATTGGAGGTGCAGGAGGCAGAGGAGGCAATGGATCTGCATGTGGGAGCCGCTGGAAATGGAGCACCAAAATGCAGAAGGAGGTGATGCAGCACCAAAATGACACCGAGCGATAGACAATGGTGATGCGCCAAGTGGAAGTCCTGGACGACCGGGATCGCCATCAGGTATTCCAGCATTTTTCTCCTTTTATTCTATGTTTCTGAGCCCCGGTTTTTATTTATGAACAGACCAAAATCACTTTGTCCCACAGCTTAGCTTCTATGCTTATGTTTGGATATTTTTTGGTGCAGGTTTCTTTCAGGAAAAACTTTGGAATACAAAAGGAAAAGCTCTGTTGCTGCTGGATGTATCAGGTAACTGCCGGGAATTAAAAGTAATGCCTCTCATTGTCACAAGCATTTTCAAGCAGCATTCTTGATGTCATATATATACATTGCAGACGGCTCAAGCAAAGAGGATAAAGCTTCTTGATTTTCGCTTCTTTGGTTTTTCTTGTTTTGCCAAATTTCGTAAGGACCCTCGGGTTGCTTTTATTGTAGGCATCAGGGCTCATGCACAGACATTGGTAACTATAGATCTCACAATTGTGGTACATGCAACCTTTTGCAAGCAAAGTGAGATTTTTCTATTGAAAGTTTGTACTAACTTTTTCTGTGCCAACAATGTTTTAAGGGATAAGATTGTTGACAAGTTCCACCACTTTGCAAAGCAGATTCTCACAAGCAAACAAGCAAGGTGAATCCTTTTTTCAAACTATTAGCAATCATCGTTCTATTGTAAGATGTTCTGATTTAGGCTGTAAATAACATGCTGCAGTGATTAGCTCTTCAGAATGCCTTGAAAGCTTTGAGCCGAAGATCACTTTCTTTGTAAATAACGAATGCTTTTCTTTCAAATATTTTTTATCTCTATTGTTGCTTGATGATGCGTTTTACTCAAGGCAGATGTCTAATTTGAACAAGAGACTTGCATATTTGCGAGATACACAATCAGATTTGCTGCATAACAAGATGTTGATAGCAATGCAGTCATTATTTAGTTGCAGCATTTTGATGTTTAAATCACTAATGTATTAAATCATTAGCCCAAAATTGCTGATTTCTTTTATGTTCATATGAAGCTGAAGATAAACTTGTTAACTTACTCAATTTGTATTTTGGATCTGTATAGGTGGAGGGATTATTTAAAAAAGAAAAGGAGGTTTGAATCTACGTTGAAGGGATCAAAGTTCTTGGTTTTATGTATCAAATTGGGATGCAAAAGGGGTGGGCATTTGATAAAGTATTTTAAGGTGTTGTTGATGTAGGCATTAAGGGACAAATGGGATATCTTCTAATAATCAATTTCTTTTCCTATATAAATTCCTTCCATATAGCAAACTGCAGCTGCAACCGTTAGAATTTATTATCATTAGTGTGAATTGCAAGAAAGAGCCAATTTTGGAACATGAGCAAAGTTTTATGGGTGGCCGGACTGCTCCAAAACTTGGTGATTGTTTTGGTACTACACCTTTTGACTTTGCGTTGCACTTGGTGGATGCACTATGTTCCTCCTCACTATGGTGTTGTGGAATAGCTAATTTTTCTTCATGTACGTCTGTGTCTTATGCTGGCCTAAAGAAGTATAGGAGGAAGAAAACCCTAGAAACTGCTGGCATCAGGTGCGGGGATCAACCGACCGTTGTATGTCGTGCATAAAACCCTAAAACTTTCGACGGCCCAGATTTCACTTAAAATTTTGGACGGTCCTTGATTTTGTGGCAGGGCATCGGTGGGGATCAGAGCAGAGCAGAGGCTTGGTTCAGCTGAAGTAGAGCGGTCCGGTTCCGTTTAGAGCTGAAGTAGAGCGGTACGGCAGAGATGAAGGCGGTGGCTTGGCCTCTGTGAAAGACGCTAAGATGTCCGGCTGACTCCAAATCCTAATACGGCTTCAGTTGTTATCGGTCAGGTCAGGTTAGAGCTTTGGGTTATGGCTATGGCCACCACTTCTTATGGCGAAAATGGGCAGGCGTTTTGTAGTCTTCAAAGGAGCCGTCCTCTTCAAAAAGCAAAGCATTTTGCCCTCCCACCGCTTGAAGGCAAGGGGGCGGCGCAAGCAGACCCCTGTTTCGTCCCCTTCTTCCTTGGTCTCGATCCATTTGTTCTCGCTATTTAATGCTTTCTCTTTGCAGTTTAGAAGAAAAGCTTGATCTGAATTTCTTTGCAGCTTGAAGAACGAAGCAGACGAAGCAGACGAAGCAGACGAAGTCTTCCGAACCAATACTGTGCAGGTTTGTGGAGTTTATTTGGTATTCCTTGCACTCTCAGAAGCCCTATTTTTGGGTTCCATTTGGTTGCCAGGCCCAAGGTTTTAGTTTCGTAGAAAACCATGGCTATCATGTCAGGAGTATGCGTGCAAACACCCCAAGTATGCTTTACAAGTGGAGATGGAAGATTTGGCGCTATGGAATATAACAGACCTAAATTTTCCGTATTGCCGTCTGCTTTTAAGTCTGATAAGTTTCTGCGGAATGTTTCTTATAAGTGGCTTAGAATTCGAGAAAGCTTCTCTTTTGAGGCATCGGTGGCTATGCAATGATAATCATTTTTCTGTAAAAGTATTTGCTTTGGCCATGGAGGCCACTAAGGAGGCACCTAAGAAAGGTCAAGGATATTATTCTGGTGACATGTTTCAAAATGGAGCTCTGAAGCCTATTGATGTGCCACCACCTAACAGAGCAGATAATCTATCTCTACATAACCCCCTCCTTAGACAGGAGCGCATGGGCTGCGGTTGGCTTGCAGTTATACTTGAATGGGAAGGAATCATTGTGGAGGATGATTCAGAATTGGAAACTAAAGCTTGGACTGCACTAGCTGAAGAAGAGGGGAAAAGGATCCCACCAGCTTTTATTCTTAAGAGAGCAGAAGGGATGAAAAATGAACAAGCCATATCAGAAGTTCTATGTTGGAGTAGGGATTATAGAGAAATGAAGAGACTTTCACGTAGGAAGGAGGAATTATATGAGCAATGCAGCGTGGTACTTATAGGGTGATTCCTGGTTTTCGTGACGTATGTTGTCATTATGTAACAAAACAATGCTTTAAAATGCATTATACAATCATTGTGCCAACTATGGCAGTGCTTATAGGCTTCACCCCTTCAAAACAATCTATAGCCATGTGAGAAACAATTGCATTATATATATTCAAAGATGAACAGGTTAAGTTAGCTAGAGGGACATGCTTCTATGTTTTGCCCAATTCGTTTTATAATGTAGGGTGAACTATCAAGAGGACGCAAGTGATACTCCTATGTGATCAAGGCTTTGTTAGATAGAATGGGAATGGGCAGGGCAGGGCATTCTAGAATGCACCATGTAAGCAGACATGGGACTCCCACAACCATTAACCCAGGCTCCCCAACCATTAACCAAGGCTCCATTATGCATGATGTAATTTTATTTCATCAACGTCTTGGAAATTCTTCGAGTTCCTTCTACATTTTCTTATGACAGTATAAAGTGTTTACCTCATTTGTAATCAACAAGAGAAAGTTAGTGCGAGAAATAGTTACAAATTTTGTCAAAGTAAGAAATGCAAACTAATAACTATATTTATATTGCTGATGAATTAAACGTCGTGCAAATAGCTAGGAGGAAAATGTATGCCAAATAAGCTTAGGAAATAAGCTCCCAAAATAAATTAAGCTCGGGAAATAAGCTCAGCAAGACAACATAATATGTTCCCAGCAAGTTCCGCTAGATTGTACAAGTTCCCAACATTTACATGTTCCCAAATTTTGCCCAGCAACGCTATGTTCCCAAATTTTGCCCAGCAACGCTGGGCACCGTTACTAGTATCCTCATAATGTTGACAACTAGTAAGGATCAAGCATCAATACTCAAAAGAAAACCTTTTACACTCTTTCAAAATCATGAATTCATATTTTGCCCAATGGGGAAATTTCTCAAGCTTGGCATGGTGGAATGATGGAGCTGTGTGGTATGCCGCGATAAATTTATTGTATAGATAACCAATTTCGGAAATTGTATGCTCTTTTTTTTTTTTTTTTTAACGTTGAGCAAGGACTAAATTACATTGGATGTGTCCTTGTTGGTCCACTATGTTTTATAACCTGTTGTCGGGCACTCGTGGCTACTTGAGCACTAGCGAGTGTATATATCAAGCGAGGTTGACGTAACAAATTCAACCAGCACTACAATATTTGTAAAATTGTGACACATCATGAGTTGAGGGCTTTTGGTTAGGTGGGATTGAATATGAATCATTGATCTTTAGCATATCCCGGGCATGACGCCAAATCAACGGCTAACATCTTTTTGCCAAAAAAATGCTTTGCCACTTTCTAAGGTCACTTTCAAAGATGTGAACATGAAATTTCAGCATCCCTCTGTATATTACCATTACATAGTTATTCACATTCCAACACAACATATTACAACACATAAAAGGCACCACACAAAAAAATATATACAAGCTTCTAGAAGGTCCTTATTCTGCCACATGAGCACCCAATGGTAGGATCGTGCCTAAGCCTAAGTGCATCAAGTTCACGAAGCTCCTTGAGCAAAAGCCCTCTACACAGGTTCAAATGTGGACGTAAGAGACCACCTTCTAGTATCATGGAATTCACTCCATGACTCTCTACAAGTTCTATACTAGCTTGAATACGAACCAAAGTTTCTGCGAGCGTAAAGCGAAGCTTCTCCACAGCCTCACACACCACCCTGATGGACTCCTCTGCCTCCTGTAAATCTCTCATCATATTATTCGGCTCCTCTGCCCTTTCAGATTCCACAAGTGATCGTCCATCCGATACTGAATCATTGGAGTTACCACTCAAAACAATAACCTCAACATCTTCACCATCCACGGACCTTTCAATGCCTGCACCTACTCACAAAGAATACAACTGTTAGTAATACGCAGCAAAGATTGCTATCAAAGACATACTATCAGGTCATGCAACATCGAAATTCCAGTCATGCATATCCAAAGGAATAAATTCAGAATCAGGAACAAGAATCTCCGGAGACTGTGAGTCTACTCCACTATCTGCATAAATAAAATCATCTCCATTACTGCCGCCTTCTTCGTCCTCTTCCCCATCCTCGAACGTTCCCGGCCTATCCCACATACGCTTCCTCCTTTTGCCAATTTTCTCAACTGGCACAATTCCTGGCTGGCTACCAAACAAAGCCATCCTTACGTCTTTGTAAGCACATCGCTCAAGTGCAAGCATTATTCGCCATGCTGATTGCACCCATTCTAATGATACATAAGCTGAATTATTTGGCAGCACCCATGAACTTGCCAGTCTGAACTTTATAGTTTGCAACATGCATTTAACTGTATGGATGAACAAGGTGGTCTGAAACCTACCAGTATGCTACAACAGATAATGGAAAGCTCGTGCCATGATGTTTCTGTTACCAAGAATCACCAAATTCTTTACATCTCTAGCCCCGTATAGGGCATATAATTCTTTGCCGATCTTAACCTACTCAGGACTTGCATTGTGCAAATGCACTTTGAAATGCAATTTGCCCAGATCTTTCAAGCAATAACCGACTATTTCTTTAAAACAATGCATCCTACTTCATGTCAGAGATTTGCATAAAATCATGGCTCTCGCAGGCCTGCTATGGTTCCAGCCAAGAAAATTCTTGATCCCGACATTTACACTCGCTGGTGTTCTCAAATGCAACCGAACACCACTTGCACATGCAATTGATCTAAAGAAGATCCTCTCTCAAGTACTACAAAACCAGCTTTGCAGTTTTGCTTCATGGAACCTACAACTCGGTCATATACAATTGTCACCATCACATCTAGAACTGAGGGCTTGTCCACAACCTCTTCTCCGGCTCCCCTGTCCGCATCCAAGTGCTCTTCAAGCATACCTCTAGTCCTCTTTCCTCTCCCTCGCCCTCATTTTGCACCTCCACCCCTCGTGATATATGTGATTCCCTCTCGCTCAGTTTCTTCTGCACGATCCTCTTGCAAATCCTCATTACCTGGCTCACAAATTCTTACATGTCTCCCTCTCCCACGTGAGCCCCTGCCTCGCCCACATGCGCTGCCTCGAACAAGAGATTTGCCCCTTCTACCTCTACCACCTTGCATACTGCATTTCTCTACTGCAGGCAATGGAAAGAGAAATGGACCACGATCCTCATAGATCACTGGTCTTTCACCATTGTCAGGCAAACCAAAGCTATTCCCACTATCATATCTACCCTAACCACCTAACACACTGAAAGATCCAGACTCTACACCACTCCAGCTGACCTCCCCAATTGCAGATCTATCTCTCTTATTCCTTAGCTCATCATCTCCACTACTCCCAGGCATCCTACCCTGCGCGTTGAGACAATGCTGCGACAACTTCCCATCACTGCCTCTACACCGCAGATACATAGATTCATCCAGAATGATGCTGGGCACATCCATCTTGTGTACTTTCACTTTCAGTCTTACTGCTCTACGCACATCCATACCTCTAACAACAGACAGCAAAGGAAGCAAAGATGGCAACCGTTTCAAACCAGCCGGCTAGTATCGACTACTTATATGAGAACAACACAGAGATGGCAGCGACCTCATGAATAGACGTTTACATCAGTTGCATGAACAACGTAGAGCAAAGCACAGCCAAAACCAAATGCCATCCATTCAGGAGCTTTGCACAAGACTCTACCAGATAAACCAGAAAGACTAAACCATAGTAGACATGGCATCTGAAGTCCTACCTGGATTAGGCATTCTAGCAGACTCCCTTGGTGCAGGCGCAACACTCTCCCTTGCCGTTTCAATCGGCATGCAACAACTCGCTGTCTTGCAAGGCAGCCCCATCACGTGACGTATCGGAATTTCCATATCCAGACATTGTACCTGCTCTAACAAATTCAAAGACTTTCCTTCCATGACATCTAAACAACTTCAAGCTGCTCAAATCCCTCAAAATATACGATTTCTAATACGATACTGCACTAAAATCTTAGCCCAAAACATTTGCTAGAAGCACCTCCTGCAATACCAAACTCAAACATTAGAGGTTTATGAGGTTGACTATGTAAGCAATGACCAAATTGAACAAGTAGATACGTCGTAAAAATTAATAAAGGTTTTTATCTTAACAAAAAATGAAAGCATAAGGGAAAAAAAACTAGCGAAAAGGCGCAATAGGAGGCTTCGGCAGTTTTAGGCTTAGATTCAGTTTTGCATTTGATTAAGTTAGATTAATGTAAACATATTTACTAGACAAATTATTTGTTAAAGGAATATTCAAACTAGGCATCTATATGAGATTTCACAATAAGAGGATGAGATTGCACGATAAGGGTAGGTGAGATTTCACAAGGATGCCCCCAAACAAGAAAGGATCAGGGGATCTGGCTGAGTATGAAGGAGATTCAGCAACAGTGATGCAGAAGTTAAAGAATGAAATCTTAAGGCTTAGGTCGGAGGTGGAAGGAATTCAGAAGACGCTGGATGAGTTGGTGGCTGAAAACACCAGCCTGAAAGTGGAGAATGCCTAATTGTCTTCCAATTTGCAAAAGATTAACTGACTTTAGAGCATAAATTGAAGCTATGGAGCTCAAATTAGCATCTCTGATAGCCGAAACTACCAAAGAACAAATGAAAATTCACCATGCCAAGATCTCTTTAGAGCAAATATATCGGGAAATTCAGGCTAAGAATTTGAAAATATCCGGCCTTCATGAGATTGAGGGAGAGGATATTACAGATAAAGTAGGCATTTTTTTTTTTGAAACCATGCACCTTCATGATCCAAACTATGTTTCATCAAGAAGATTGGGGAAGCCAGGCTCCCATACCCGTCTTATTCTAGTAAAATTCCACATTAAAGAGGCAAGAGATCGTGTGCTTCACAATAGAACTGCACTTAAAGGCAGGTTAGATCTAGATCTAGCACCAGCTGGAAATTAGGAAGAAGGAGTGGGTTAAAGTAAATGCAGCAAGAAATTCAGGATTGGTAGCATACCTAGATCAGGGAGGCAAGGCGATTATTCACTAACAAAAAACACAAATAAGATGCAAGGACTTTGAGAATAGAATAGAATAGAATAGAATAGTTTTTTTATCGTCCACTGAGTAAGTCTATGGAATGCACATGAACTAACTCAGGCAAAGGTGAATGCCACTTTTAGAATTTGGGAACATGAAGACTTGTTACTATTTAAGGAAACTTGAACTCATCAATTTCGTCTTCCACCTAATATAACAGGTTTTAAACTTCTAGGCCAAGTGTGGAACGAAAAAGTACTAGGAGCAGGACGAGGATTTGGAGAAGTGGCAGTCTATAAAAGAATAGACTCAAGGCATGAGATCCAAATTCTGAAACATGATAGCAATAACCAATGCATATGGTTAAAAATAACAGAGAACATGGAGCAGTTGTTTTTAGCAGCTGTTATTTTGCTCCAGAAAATTCACATATATATAATGGATAATATGATTTGGATAAAGCCTCGTGGTCAGGACAATTCGTGGAAGATGCACAATTTTGTTCGAAGCGGCCAAGCATGTCTTTGGTCTATCCAAAAGACATATACAAGGTAAGCCTTGTAATTCATGGTGGGACTCAGAGTGCCAGGAGGCAAGGGGCAAACTGCCACAGAACTGCATTTGCAAACCAAAAGGGTATAAGCAGATGATTAGGCATAAAAAATATGACTATTATGAACAAAAGCAAGCAGAGCTAACTGAGCAATTTAGATCAGGGCAAGATCAGAGCAAGCTATTTTGGACACTGAAGCCCTAGCTAACCTAGTCAAAGATATTTATGAACAGGCGGGCGCAGATGGTCATGGTATGCCAAAATGGCTCTCAGTGCCAATATAATTTCTTAAGCAGAGGTGGAAGATTGTTTATCAAGAACAACAAATGGAGGGGTGATGGCACATTAACTATCTTGACAGATTTGCTGAATAAGGGCCTCATCCAAGGGTTGCCATCTAATTGGAGAATCAACCATGTCCATCCAATGCACAAGGGGGGAGATAAAAAAGTAGCAAGCAATTATAGATACATTCTGATTGGCCATGTGTTTGCAAAAATTTTAGGCAGTTTACTGGAAAGAAAATTGAGCGTCTGGGCTAAATGTCAAGTAGGTTCAGAAGTGGTCATAACACTTTGGATCACGTGCTCAAGCTCAGTACTCTGATAGAAAAGGCCAAAGCCCCAAATACTTCTTTGTATGTCGCATTCATGGATTTCACAAAAGCTTTTGATACAATGCCACGCAAAGAGCTTAGTGATCGCATGATTCAGAACGATATTTCCCAGAATATTAGAGAGACAATCTCACAGCTATATGCTGAAGTGTTGATCGAGGTCTCTTGGGACCTTGACGCAGGCGTAAGGAGCACCATTGGGGTATGTTAAGGTTGCCAGTTATCTCCGATGCTATTCGGGATTTTCATAGATGAATTGGGCGACTAGTTGAGGATCAGATCTCTTGCAGGCACAAGATTTGGTATGTATGTCATCCAATTACTCCTTTATGCAGATGATGTGCTGCTGTTGGAAAGCAATCGGAAGATTCTACAAGACCATTTAAACAGCCTAGAGACCTTTTGTGATGCGAAAAGAATGAGTGTAAATTTATCTAAATCTAAAGTCATGGTGTTTGGAACCAGAGAAAGACTAGAATTTTCATACAAAGGGCAGGTTCTAAGAATGTGGACAGCTACAAATACT
>JAJEKV010001026.1:0-44348 GCA_021234155.1 Isoetes taiwanensis | reverse complement strand
GTGAGATCAAGGAGACACCTGCAGCCTTGCATTGTAGATTGAGCGGAGAAATGGCTCCGAAAACCAATGAAGAGCAATCAGTTATGGCACAAATACCTTACGCGTAAATGCAAATGGCTCCTTGATGCATGTGATGGTCGGATTAGACCTCGATATTGCCCAAGCAAAGGGTATGGTTAGCGAGTTCATGCATAATCCGGGCATAGAACATTGGAAGGCTGTTAAGAGGATTGTGAGATATCTTCATGGTACAACAAATATGGGTTTGAGATATGGTCCAGACTCAAATCATCCTTTAGTTCGCCTTGTATCTTTGTAGATGCAGATTGGGCGGCGATCGATAGCCGAAGATCAACAAATGGGTTTTTGGCGTAATGTTGCATGGGGCGGCGGCGACACCGACTAGTTTGTAGCAACAAACATCGATGGCTCTTTCATCATGTGAAGTCGAGTACATGGCCACTCGGCAAAGAAGAGAGAAACAACATCGTTAAGGCAATTTTTGGCGAGATTGGATATGGTCAACTGAGCCCAATCGTTATCTACAACGATAACAAAAGTAGCATTGCCTTGACTCGAAAATCCAGTCCATCATAGAAGATCTAAGCATATCTCAATCCATCACCACTACACTAGAGAGAAAGTTGTGGATCGAACTATTCGGATGAGATATATGTCAATATGAAATGCCGCCAGATATCTTGGACGAAGCCTATGACAAAAGAAAAGTTCCCGCAAAGACAGAACACTCGGTATGGATTCTTCATTATAAGCGTAAAGGAGGAGGTTAAGATAATGATCGAGATTCTCGCTTTAATGATCTCATCTTGCCGTTAAAAAAGAAAAAAGATCAGTTGAGCCATAAATGGTTCTTGTTGTAAATATCTGAATACTATTAATAGACGTGAGGGCCCAAAAATGGGTATCTCAGAATTTTTGTTGATTGGCGCCTGTGTTCTAATTGTTTCATCAATAAACTTGAGATAATGAATTTAAAATTACTATAGCACAGAGCTGTTGCATTAGCAGATGTTTGGAGGCCTAAGTTGCTTTAGAGGATTTGCAGGTAGTGATGCTAGACTTGGATGCAGCAGGGAAGACCACTATATAAACTGCATATTGAATATATTTTATCAACTGTGCCAACAATAGGTAGGCGTCGTGTTGAATATATATGTTAGTATTTGCCACAGTTGTATATCTTCAAACAAAGTTCTATAGATATTTGTTCGCAACAAATTGCTTGGAAACAGTCTAGTATATCTTATTTATTGCAGTGGTTAAGCAAGTTGCCTCAATGCATAAGTAATGGGTTGGACTTTCCTTGCTTCCTTTCTCAAGATGAAATGACAGAAATCTCTAAATATGGCACAGTTGATGCCATTGGCATGGGTATCTTAAATTCCTTGATTCATTAAACCTTTGGTAAAGGTTCATAAGCATCAGCATTACATAACTGGAAAGTTCAAGAAATTGGACATCAGGTCAGTGGTGTATATCTTCGAACATCTTGGAACGTGCCCTCCTTCTAACGGATCTGAGCCTTTGTTATAAGGTATTTCATGGCTGGACTGAAAATACCTAGACAAAACAAACCAGACACTAATGTTACGGTTATCTTGTTTTACAGCCAGATTATAAGATGTGCAATGTGCAGTGCTTATTTAAAAGCTTGAAGAACTTAGAAGATCCAGATGTGCAACACTTAATCAAGAGCTTGAAGAATTTAGAATTAGAAGATGGATCTAGAACTTTTCGGAATGAAAATCTCATCATGAGATTCATTATTTGATTCTCAAACTTTGAATGCATTTAAGCCTTATATACACCAAGATGGATTAATGGTTTGTAATTTCTTTTACAGTAATCATACAAATTGTAGAGTAAATTATTTGTTTCCCGTATGAATAATAATTGAAGGAATAAACATACCTTATCTCTAACCCGTACCTTATTTTTTTGCTAAACCATTGTATTACAAACCATTGGATTTTATTAAATACGAATAAACACGTAAAATACGTGCAAATAGGAGCATCTGAATGGTCCAGAGCTTCAACTTGAAAAGCTCTGGTGAAGCAACAAAGATATGGAGGAAGAATGAACAACGGAATGGCATCTACACAAATTCGGAACGAAATTCGAAAATAAGAAACTGCAGCAGACCGCAAATCCAGCTGGAGCTTCCTGCCTCCGCCCAGCTCACACTTTTCTTGCTCGAATCATGAGGCAAAACAGAGCAGAATGCCACACCAGAGCCCAAACAGAACAGAATAGAGTCTGCATCCCAGATCAGAGCTTGAAGCCCAGTTCGATGGTGCAAAAAAAAACCTCAAAAAACCCTGTTAAAGAAAGCCTGTTCAAGAAAACCCTGTTCAAAAAACCCTATTCAAGAAAGCCATCGTTGTGCGAAGAAATCCATCGATGTTCATGCTTGTACAAGAGATCCATGTCCGGTGGTTATGGCAGATGCATGAATCGCAGGCCCTAAGAGTGGCGACCAAAAAAAAAAAACAATCCCACTTTCTAAAATTGACCATTAACAAAAAGAAAATTAAACCAAATCCAAACCATTAAAAAAGGCTTACACCTTTAAAAAAAGATCCCACGGGATCTTTTGTGGACTTTATAGGAAGCTTCCAACTGAAAGTTGTTTGAAGGGTGGAACTAGGCCCTAAATTCTAGTTCTGGAGGTTCTATACCAAAGCAGAATAGTTGCCGCAATAGAGGCAAAAATTGTGGCAACATTCTTTGGAGATTCTATCGAGACAGCTTGGATCTAAGCATTGTCTGGCACAAGGACACAAACATGCCGCCAAAAGGGAAACATAGAGATGAAGCTGATGCACGAAAAATAGATGCAGGAGAAGGTAGCAATGCAGTGGCAGCACCTCCTCCTCTGCCTCTTCCTTATCAAATCGAGGTGAATCTGCCTACTCCAGTACCTACATTCGATGGATCTAAAAATCCCACTGAATTTTTGAGTGACTTTGAGGAATATTATGCAGATTTGGCAAGAAGAAAGGCGACAAGATTTCAGTTTTTGGCCTTGCAATGAAATGAGATGCCAAAGGATGGTTTCTTTATCAACAGAGTTGCCAAATAACCACATGGGAGGTATTGGTGCATAATTTCTTGGAAAGATTTGGAACCGTGAGCACTAAGAATGAGATTTGCACCATGACCATTAGGAGAGACGAGAGCATACACCTTTTTGTGGAGACATTTAATTCTTATCTCATGAGATGTCAGGAGTAGAAAGTGGAAACACCTATAGATCATATGGTGTGTTTTTTTGTGGCTGGTTTAAAACCACATTTCAGGTTATACAGGAAGATGTTCAAGCTGCAAAGTTTGGGGTTATTAGATTCAGTCTATAAAGCTTTCTCTAAGGCCATAGAACTATCAAAACTGCAGCATTCTTTACCTGAGGAGGAAGGACCAGGATATGCAGCTGATTACAATCATCATGAATGGGATCAAGAAGTAGAACTGTGTCTAGCAATGTTCGCTAAAGATAAGAAGATAAAAATGGAAGAAGAAATTAAGGCTGAGGTTGCTAAGGCGACAAGTAAATTGGGACTGAGCATGCAAAGCCTAATGGAGAATCTCAAGCAGTTAAGCGAAGTAGTCAAAAGCCAACATCGGACTTCTTTCTCAAACTCGAGGTTAATGTGTGCTTCTTTGCCAATAGGATGGGACATTTGGAGGCTAGATGTTTTTCAAGACTATGTCGAGAAATGTGGAAAAAGGGGCACTTTGGCGGTGCAGCCCAATTTTCGTTTTGTAAAGAAGTTGGGCATTTAGATGATAGATGCTTGGTAAAGGAGTACCTCTCTAAACAAGATCGAGATAAGAATGCTAAAAGGAGGAATCGATGCACCCATACGCCTAGTAGAAGTCCATGAAGAAGAAGCGAGGTCCTTGCGGTTCGGACCAAGGCACGGCATGTAAAAGACTCTCCAAGAGTTCTGCTCCAACTCACAAAGTAGAGCAGAAACAATAAGACAATTCTGAAATAGTACAGTTGTTAAAGAATGCGAGGGTCAACATAGACCTGATGACCTTACTCAAAGCAGCCCCAAAATACAGGGAACAACTCTTCAAGCTCATGGAGGAAGATCAAGAATACTGTGCCATGAACCTCGTATTACTCAAAGAAGATGTTGACCCAGGCATTTTCATGTGTGAAGTTGTGCTTAATAATGTTACTCTGAAAAATGTATTCTTAGATGGTGGTTCAGGGTTGAATGTTATGCCCTTACATATCATGCATAAAGTTACGATGCAGATTGATGCTCCTACCACACTCATGTTGAAGTCTTTTGTAAACCATAAAGTTAAGCCCGTAGGGATGATCACCAATGTAAATATTGCCGTGGGAGGAGTACTTGCCATCACAGACTTTGTGGTGGTGTTCTTTGGCTCAGAAAGCTGCAATAATTTGTATGACCTGATTTTGGGATGGAAATGGATGCGTACAGTTGATGCTAGACCAGTTTGATCTCAGGGGACTTGCACCATAACAGATGGCACAAACAGGACAGTGCTATACAACAGAGAAAGAGCAGGAGTTGGCCCGTCATGTGGAGAGGAGCTCATGTTCATAGAGGCAGAAGACTTACTGCAATCTAAAGGCATGGGACTTTGGGAAATAGACAGAATTGATGCAGCCCCAACAATTGAGCAAGAAGACTATACAAGGATGTTAGGGATGATGGTGAAAACAAAACCACTGTTGCAGGATCAGTAGTCATGATGAGTTTAGCCCAGCGCAACACAACTGCCAGTTTATGGTTTGACGGTGGCATATCAAAAAATGCTCAAGTAGCTGCTACTGGGGCAGTTCTTAAGGACTCTTGTAAAAGAATAGTTGGTCGACCAGGGAAGATAGTTCTTGCAGCAAGTTCGAATGCAGCAGAATATGAGGCTTTTCTTATGGGCCTTAACCAAGCGATGGATTTAGGGATTAAGCACTTGCATATTTTTGGTAATTCCATGCTGGTTTGTAAGCAATTAACGGGCAAATTTCAGGCCAAGCATGAGGATATGTGCAGATACAGAAATCTAGCATTGGAAAAATTGAAAACTTTTGGGCAGTGGAGCATACAACACCTTCCTAGGGGAAACAATATGGAAGCTGATTTGGTGTGTAGAGAGACCTTATTGAATTACCTCAGGGAACAGTCCATAGCAGAAGGGGATCTCCCAGAAGATGCTCTAAAACACATGCATCTTGTTTTGGTGATAGACAGTAGCAAAGACACAAGTGTGCAGCAAGTTCTGGTGACAAAAAATGGAAAAGCAAGACAGATGGCAGTAGGAACGAACATCGAACAAGGAGACTTACAAGCTCTCCAAAAGACACTCCAAGAGATGTCAGACATATTCCCCTGGAATTATGACGAGTTGAAAGGAATACCAACTCATGTTTGTGAGTTCGAAATTAAACTAAAACCCGGGCTAATGCCAGTGGTGCAAAAGTTGAGAAGGATAAATCCAGCCTTATTGCCCTTGATACAAGCTGAAATAAAAAAGATGTTGGAAGCTGGTCTTATTTTGGAGATAATCAATCCCACTTGGGTTTCATGCATTGTACTGGTCTTCAAGAAAAATGGGAGCCTACGAATTTGTGTAGATTACCAAGAGCTTAACAAGCCAACTCCTAAGGATTTCTATCCATTACCATTTCTCGAAGAAGTCTTGCACGCTGTAGCAAGTAATCAGTATTATTCTTTTTGATGGGTTTTTGGGCTTTAATCAAATCTTTGTGAAAGCAGATGACCAACCAAAGACAACATTTATTACACCATGGGGGACCTTTGCTATGAAAAGGATGCCCTTTGGGCTTATGAATGCGCCTTCAACATTCCAAAGGACGATGGACACAGTGTTCAGATCTATGCCTACCAAAACTTGGATCTATGCCTACCAAAAACTTGTCGAATATTTTTCCTAAAAGTGTATTTTTGGACCCATTTGTGCCTGAAGTTTGAGCTACCACAAGAGAGCAATTTGAAGCTATGACTTCCTCGGAAAACAATGGACCAGTAGGACATATAGAAAGAAAGGTACCCCAAGAATGAAAAATATGCAGCAGGGTTGGTATTTGTAGTGGATAAGTTCGGTTATTTGTTTTACAGTCAAAAAGTTATTGTCTACATGAAGAACAATCCCATCAAAATCCTATTCAATAAAGGGGAGAAAATGGACAAGCTTTACAGATGGGCAGTCAAGCTATCAAGGTTTGACCTACAAGTGGATATACCCGCCTTACGCTTTTTTTTTTCTCATGACCACCGCAGAGGAAGATATCGAAATGCAGAACGCATCATGCCGGGTCATCGTGGGCGCTTGGTAAGTTTTTATAGAAGCGCGCCATATACGATTCTAATAAAAGTATATTCAAAATTGACATTTAGATGAAAAAATAAAGTAGGAAACAAATGGAATGTTTGAAAATGCTAGTAGGAGATGTCTTACAAATGGTGTAATGTGGAATTTCATAAACATCATCAACAGTCAACATCCTTTATGCCATTGTGCATCCACCTGTTGAAGATTACAAAGGCCTAATGTCAGATATATACCCATGTGCAAGCGATATTCTTGTTTTCTCAACATCGCACTTTCGATTAGTAAAGTGAAAGATGAGGCAAATTCATTGATCTAATCTGCCATCAATCAATGAACTAAGCTGGATCAAGTGTTATCATATCACAATATTGTATACTACCTTGGGTCAGTCCTACTTCATATCCCTATAAAGGTGCAACCCTTGCCACTAAGAGGAACTCTATAAAGGGAATTCCTATGACAACATTGAACTGTGAGAGCAAAATGCAAGAGAAGATTGCATTTCGATATCATGAAATCATCATTCTAAGTTACAAATTGATGTTAGAAAAATAATGTGTCATATCATTGCCACATAGATGGTTGTATTCGTTTGGTTTTACTCTCAACCTGCAATTGTGTTTTACTTTCTATAAATTGGATCAAATGTCTTTATGCGCATTTTATTCCCAATGCCATGTACAAATAGGGATAGGTGTGTTTTTAATTGCTATTTATTTGGTAAAATATTTTTTTTGTTATTCCATCATTAACAATTTAAAGCTTAGCACCAATTTCCAATATAAATATCAACTGTATGAGGCCCAACACCATTATTCCAACTCTCCCACATGCTATAACCTGTGATTAACCATCTATAATAATGCACATTGCATCAACACAATGGGTTTTCTAAACTGCCAATGTCTATTTTAAAATGTCCTTGAGTGTTGAAGTTTCCACTGCTGAGCTTTGCAAAGGACGATAAACAAACTTTGGAGAAATAAGAAGCCTTATTTAACATACTCAAATTTGACATGAATTATACCACTGTGGAGAGCTCCAAATGCACAACTGCAAAATAGTTGCAATAGTAATATTTTACAAATTAGATTCCAGTTACACTGATAGCTATGCAGAAATACCTTAGGAGCTAGATTTCTAAACAGGAGTTCTAAGCAGTCCAAAAAAACAAACGTTAAAATCCTTTGCTGGAAATTCTCAATTTGTTTCAAGCTCAAAAATACCTATCTAGTGGAATGCATTATATAATCCAAGGAGCAAGTAGCTAAGTGAAGAAATAGGAAATCATATAGTGGATTAATAATGTTAAAAGCTATTTATTGTATTCAAATTAGGCATGCGAACATACCACAACAGCATATCTCTTTGGGACAGTGCGGACAGCAAACAATCCAAAAGTGACCAGACAGCAAGAGACCATTGACAAAGTAGCAATAAACATTTTTTTTCCATCTTTAGAATGATTGTAGTTAAAGAAGCGGTAGATTCCATATATTCTACCTTGTGAAGTTCACATCTCACCATTCTAATAAAACTTCATATACAGCTATTACATCATGCAAAAGCATTAGCTTCAAATGGCCTAGTAAAGCTTCAAAAGTATGACAAACCCATCTTCTTCTATTATCAGATATCGCCACAGCTATGGGAGGCAAAACATAAGCAAATTCAGAGACTTAGAAAAAGCATTAATAAGTCATGGGATGCCACGTGTTAGATGAAGGCTTGCATGCAGAATAGTTCCAACTACCATGGATTCATCAATTATCTGAATTTGCCCATCGAAAAATGCATATTTATCCATTTACTTGAAAAGGACACGAATACAATTTCAAACTTGCATAACGCTTCAAAAATAAAATGCCTATAAGGCTCTAAAGAAAGCCATCCGATGTAAAACTATATTTAAAATGGTCCGCGGAAAGGTGAGACATCTTACAAAGACTATGCAGCCAAGAAAATGCAATGGAACAATACACGGAAAACAACCCCAAAGGATCCAAGCACCCACAACCTGAAAGCAAAGAGACACTTTGTTAGGATGCTTAATTCAAATGTGAACACATGATGTTGGCAGAAGCCAAGAGACCATCAGCTTGCCATTACAACCGCCAATTGTAGTTGCAATTATATGGCCTGTTCCACTCCATTCCCATCCACAGTCATGGCTTCAAGCTCCTACTAATGAGTTATTTATCAAATTATGCAAAGAAACATTTGCAGCCATATCTATAAAAAAATATACCTTATCATCCCTATGGTTCACCTTATCATCCCAGATTTCATGTCATTGCATCTCTTTTGGGAACCTGGTCACACCATTGTTTTCTATTTTAGAGCTGCAACCATATCATCACTTCCTCCTAGATTTGTGGCTAAAGCACCACTGGGTGATGCCATATAATTTTTCCCTCGCTTGAATATTACCACCACCAATGTTTCCTTGTTGTCATGTTAGAGCTTGGCCTTC
The DNA here is from genome assembly GCA_021234155.1 of Isoetes taiwanensis. Classification (NCBI taxonomy): domain Eukaryota; kingdom Viridiplantae; phylum Streptophyta; class Lycopodiopsida; order Isoetales; family Isoetaceae; genus Isoetes; species Isoetes taiwanensis. The sequence goes on along the minus strand of JAJEKV010001026.1, from coordinate 35,518 downwards.
TTGGTGTCTGTATTTTTAACAATCCAAAAGTGACCGATAGCGTGAAATCATTTCCAGAGTAGTAAACAAACATGTCTTTTTTCCATCTAAAATTGTAAGCAAAAAGTACCGGATTGCTTCCCATTTAATTTCGCTTTGAGAAGCTCACGCCTCACTACTCCAATACACAACCCCAAAAAAATGTGTAAAACCATGAAGAATCTAAAATACCATCCACATAAAATCGGATGTCGCTCAAAGACATAACCAAGTCCCGGCCCTACATAACATGGCATCCATTAGCAATGTAGAACTCCAAATCATGACTCAAGATATAGAGTAATAACATGAAAGCATTATATTCAAGCAGATGCTTACACTCATTTATTTGTTACCAAAATTTTCTTCCCCTGTCCTCAACAAAGCCGCATTCAAAGCATTCAAGTGAGCAAGCAAATTTGAAAAGACAAACCAAGATAAAAGAAATAGTGAAGTCTGACGCATCCGGCGAGCTAAGGACCGCACATTCTCAGATTTACTTCATCATATACTATGTGTTTTGTAAGATTTAGGCTTAACAGGTTAACTGATGCAACAATCTAAGCTTAAAGCCAAAATCGAGTGCCCACACAAAAGCAAAAGATGGAACTTTGTTAGAAAAATGGATAACTTAAAAGATTTTAAATTAAATGCCCAACGAAAAAAAATGGAGAGGTAGAGATTTACCACAGAGATGAAACAACACTTTGCCTCATGCAGTTGGTGAAAGATTATAATGTGAAATGATTCAAAAGCAAGACCAAATCCCAAGACAAAATGCGAATGAGCAATATTCATTTCGCATGTCCCTTTGCCCCAAATCGCAATAGATATGAAAACAGAATTAGATCTCAACTTGTTTCTTTTGAACACGGTTTCCCTTGAATGTAAGATCCACAAGACGCCAGATCCCATTTCAAGATTTCGAGAGTAATATCTTACCCCCGTTGATCCGCTGATCGTGAACTCGGCCCAAAAATCGTCACTGCGGAGGAGTGAATCGTAAACCGTGAGACCGGTGTGATGGAGGGAACAACTTGTTTCTTTTGAACACGGTTTCCTTGAACAGAAGATCCCAGAGACGCCGGATCCCTATATTTCAAGATTTGAAAGTTATATCTTACCTCCATTAACTGTTGATCATGAACTTCGACCGAAAAAATCGCACTGCGGAGGAGTGAGGCGCCAAGAATCGTGAACCGTGAGACCGCCGTGTGATGGAGGGAAGAATTCAGAGAAAAGCCGAGGGAAGATCCCATGTAGGTGATCGAGGTCTCTCATAATTTCCATTCAAATTTTGCAATCAAAGCCGCAACATCGCCCCAAAGAAGGAGCCGTGAACCGAAAGGGAACGCCGCATGGAGGAGCCTGAACGAAAGGGAACGCCGCACGCGGCGTTCCACGCGTTCCATCTGTGGCCGCGAGCAACAATTACCAACACCTTACCAAAATAAAAAGAAGATAGTGGCAGAAAGTACTTGATGACACCGGATTGCAAATTTTTTTGCAAGATCAAATACTACCAAAGGGCTTGACCAAGAGCGTAATTAGGAGATTCAAGGAAAAATGTGCCATGTTGGGCGATGTCTTATGCAAGAAAGATAGAAATGGGATTTACCTCAGATGCTTAGATGAAGAAGAACAGGAGCTGGTGATGCAGGATTGTCACGAATGGATCTGCAGAGGGCACTTCTCAGCAGACACCACAACAAAGAAAATACTGCGCGCAAAATATTATTGGCCTACCATGTTTAGAGACTGCCATGAGCACACTAAGCGGTGTCAAAAATGCCAATTGCATGGGAGAAGGATCTTATAGCCAGAGTCACTGACGGGGATCATTTCATCTGTACCGTTTCAATGTTGGGGATTGGATTTTATAGGGAAGATAGACCCGCCTTCATTTGTGCAGCATGTTTACATCCTCGCTGCAACAGATCTCTTCACCAAATGGGTGGAAGTTGTACCGTGAGGAGAGAAGCTTAATTAACGTAGTACCACTTCCTTCATATTTACTCACATTTGTTGCAGGTTTGGAGTGCCTCAAAAGCTTCTATCTGATAGGGGTAGCCAGTTTATGAACGATACTATGCAAGTGTTGACTAGGCAACTCAAAATCAGGCATACCAAGACTTCGTCTTATTACCCCCAGGGTAATGGGCAGGCAGAGTCATCCAACAAGGTTTTGAAAGGCATCCTCAAAAAAACAGTCAACGCATCCCAACGTGATTGGCATCTGCAACTAGCCAATGCTCTTTTGGCATTTAGAACTACCCAAAAAATAGCTACAAGGCATACTCCATTTGAATTGGTTTATGGACTCGAAGCCACTCAGTTCATATTGAAATTCCAGCTCTCAAGCTAATATGTCAGCAGTCTTTACCAGCAACAAAAGCAGTGGAGGATAGATTGATGATGTTGGAGGCATTAGACGAAGGCAGGGCTCAAGCACTTGAGCAAATCACAGTACCAAAAGAGAAAGAATCGGCCACATTCTCGAGAAACAATAGGATACATAATCAGTTTCAGAAAGGGGAACTTGTGCTTAAGTGGAATCGAGCTCAAGAAAAAATGCCCCCCAAATTCGCACACTTGTGGGAAGGACCCTTTTTTGTTCAAGGCCTTGCTGGTGCTAATTCTTATTTTCTTACAGATATGCAGCTGCACCAACTTTCTCATCCTGTCAATGCTTATCTCGTGAAGAAATACTGGATTTAGAAGCATTCAAGGCTGAGGGGACCAGCCCAATGTTTTTTTTTTGGGCATCATGTTGCCTGGATTCAGGCAACAAAGTCCATCGTACTCACATTTTTTGGGCATGTATCTTTTTTCTAGGTTATTTGGAGCTAAAGATGTTGGTGATATTTGGAGTACTCCTTCGGATATTTGAAGGCCTGGTGAGCTGGATCACCTCATGAGTTGCCCAGGGCATCTTCATGGCTGTGGGGGGTCTACTACAGTCACAATATCAATGCAAGATATCAGAAGGAAAATGAAAAATTATATATTAACCTGGGCTCCTAGTTGCTAGCCATTTTTTCTGTAATTCAAGTTGTTAAAATGTTATAGACTATTGAAAAAAAAAAGGAGGAGGGAAAATGGACGAAAATGCAAAAAAAAAAACAGAGTTAGGTTTAATCAGATTGCGAACCGGTGGTTGGAGCTCCGAATTTATTCGCTGCCAAATTTGTGAAGGGAAGTTGCACCTGTAATTATGAGATGCCAGGTATGGTTTTGTTTGCAAGTGTTTTTCAAGAGGGATAAAAGCCAAGAAGCACTCAGCTCCAGGCAGACGAATTGCACAGCCAAGCTTCGTTTCCATCAGAAATTGTTTCAAAACTTGTTATCATCTTTATTCTATTCAAGCAGTGTTCATTCATATGCATTTGGTCTGCTACTTGCTAGTCTAGAGCTATTTTCGATTTCATTCAAGTGGAACTATTGCAATTTCTTTGCCTCCTTTAGGAACACAAGAATCGTGATTCCTTCCCAATTGCTTTTCCATTTCTTTATTTTCATATACCATTACATCTTATCTCCATATACGTTGCAAAGGAATTCTTCCTAGAATTTAAACATTGTTCTTTCTATCCATTTCTCTTCCTTGAAACAGAGGGAGAGAACTTGAACCTTTTGTGCACTCAACAAAATATTTTCCATATTAGAATACAAAGACATTCTTCTTAGACCATCCTCTTTTGATCCGGAAATATAAGGTTGAAAACATTGTTCTGCCAGATCCATTTCTCTCCTTTGAAAAAGAGGGAGAGAACTTGGGTCTTTTGTGTGCCCTATAAAAATCTTCCTCATCTGAAGGCAAAAACTATCTTTTCCTAGATCATTTGGGAAAAATACATCACGCCTGCAATTCTTCCTCTTGAAATAGAGAGGAAGAAGTTTGCCCCTGTTCCGGATCTTTGTTTGAAGGGTGGAACTAGGCCCTAAATTCTAGTTCAGGAGGTTCTATACCAAAGCAATATAGTTGCTGCAATAGAGCCAGAAATTGTGGCAACAACATGGTTTGATGCATTATATCTTCTTCTTGGCTCCTGCACCAAGAACAAAACTGGAAGAGTTGAACCATGGGATGCATTGGCCGAGAATCAAACTCGAGTTTGTACCATGGTAGGGTATTGTTCTACCACTAGACCACCAATGCGCAAGGAATACATATGAATACCTTCTCAATTACGTCTATTTTTGGATAAAACTTATGTTCTCTTAAAATAGGAGTTCTTTCTAAAAACATATATTTTAGGGATATTCTAAAGTGTCAACTTTCCGATGGTCAATGAAATTGTAGTATTGTGGGCCATGGCGACTAGAGCGGCGGCGTAGGCCGTGCTCGTTTCTTGCAGGGTGGTCCGGAGGCTGGTTGCCAAAAGGGTGCACAGATGTGCACCACTGCCATTCCAAATACAGAAGCGGCTGGGGTCACCAGCTCTTGGCATGATGGTGCTAAGCATTGAAGTTCCTATTTTGTTTGGAGTATGGCAGAGCACAAATGCTTCATGATCTTGTCTGGAGGTTCTGCAGTAGAAAAGATAAGATTTCTGACATGTTTTTTAGTCTGTGGAATTTTAGCACTATCGCAGAAGGAATCAGTTATGGAAGGGTTTGACACCACTCAAGCATGTGTTTCCGCACTCACTGTAGTTTTTCAAGGCCTACATTCACTGTAGATTAGACCTGTCATGAACCTATGCAAAAACAAGGAAAGTACATGGAAAATACGCAAAAAATACGGAAGAAATATGCCAAGAAATACCGAAGAAATATGTAAATAATAGAACCCTCTTTTAGATTATTTGAATCTTATAGGAGCATATGCCTTCTCTGAATTGCTTCCAAGGAAGTGGAAATAGGACCTAGAAAAGGGATGCAAAAACTAATTTACCTGAAGCTCCAGCCAGTTGGAAACTCTAGCCTTCTCTTATCTGGACTCCAACAACACAGGGACTATCACAGATCAATGTAATTATTTGGAGTTTATATGCAATAAAAGATATTGGATTGGATGATTAATCATAATTTCAATACACTAAATAGTTACACAAAGGTGTGATTTTCCTTTGTAATAAGAAAGATTTTTCATCTAATTGATGGCTTATATTTTGTTTTCAAAAGTGGTTGGCTACAATCCTCTATATAGTTAGAATGTGACACATGGATACTGGATGCTCCTCCATATGTGCTTTAAAAGCAAACCATTCAGCTAGCACCAATGGTTGAAATAAGGGGGGGTTCCTCCCTAGAATATCCGATTAAAGGTGAAATTATCCGATTTGCTAAAGTAGATACAGGCAAATCTTCGGTCGAGATTTCATAAAAATAATGTTAAATCCAGCAAGTTAGAGGTATTTTTCTCAAAAATCCGGCAAGCATAAATATAAGGCGACATTTTTGCTGGTTAGTGCACAATCTAAATTCGAGGCCTGGCTAGCACACTCCATATGTGCTTTAAAAGCAAACCATTTAACTAGCACATTCCATATGTGCTTAAAAGCAAAACATTTAGCTAGCACATTTATAGCTCCTGAAGAATCCAATCACATGCTCTATTTAATTGCCTAACTCACCACCTAACTTTGGTTCTTGATCAAAGCAATATAACTAGGTGATATTCCCTCTCCAAGAACAAGAATCTTAGAACAAAATCAAGAGTTAGAAAGATGGTTGGTCTAAATGCAATCAAGACTTAAAAAGATCGTTGGAATTAGATAGTTAGTATTTAGCCTATGTGTTTAACACTTCCTTATAGTCTTGGCATAAATGCCACTCATATATATGGTGGTACCCAAGAAATGCAACAATAATTCTAATTGCAAGGCATGCTTTAAAAGGTATAAATGAGACAATTAAATTGCCACAAAACAAGATGTTTGATCGGCAGTAACTGAGTTTTCTGGGTCAAGGAATGTACACAATATAACATTAAATTTTTAAGAAGACATACAATGGCTAATACTACTTTCATTTGCATATATCAAACTGTACATAGTTTCAGAAACCTACTATTGACAATATGTTTAAATACTGATAAACCCCAAGGGAACATATAGGGTTTTCCATCATCATGGTACTACCAAATTTGGAGGAGGCCAAAGAGCTCTCAATTATATCAAAGAAATGCAATTACAAGTTCCCAATATTTTCAAGTCACCAAATTATGCCCAGCATCACTAGGTTTATTGATTAAGGAATAATGAGCTAAAACCAATCCATTAGGGCATCTCATCATTCTTTTGAATATCATTTACTCGTTCTTAACTTTTTTTTTCCCGCCCAGCAACGCTGGGCATTGTTACTAGTATATAATGAGATCGATATCCTTAAGACATGTGACCACTAGAAGCACTCCACCGAAAGATACTAGCAAATTAGAGGAGCATCTTCCCGTGCGTTAACTTGGCCCTAGAATTCTTCCACTCCAAAGTACTATAGGGGTTGCCCCTCCTATTCCCAAAGGCACTCTAAGCAAGCATCTAGCATTCGTCCTATATGAGTAGATAGTCAAGAGGATCTATCTCAAAAGGGGTGGTCCACTCCACCCCACTCCACTCCACTTTAGGTGGTCCACTCCACTTTACTGTTCATTATGCATGTGGTAGACGACGGTATAAAATTAGTACTAGTCATCAGAAAATGTTTATTGCTAAAGCAGTGTCTGGAATTTGAATAACTTCTTTGGGTGTGATTGTTTAATGTGAAGGTATTGAGAGCTTTCCTTGTTAAATTTTTCCTTTTTTCTCTATAGGTAGAATGATAAGTACAAGGATTTGGGGTTTTTTAATCACGAAAGGATTTTGAAGCTTATGATTATAATGTACAAGAAATTTATCGCGGCGGCCTTCTAAATCCATTTGGGGGGAATTTGTGTCATCTTGGAACTAAGTGAAAACCATCTCCAAGTGGATCTCGAGCCATGATGCTTTGCCCTCATATTGAAGAAAATAGTGTTATTTCAAGTCTTTCAAAATGAGGCTCAAAGTAAGACCTGTGTTTTAGAAGTAAACATTTAAATAAATCCTTGTCAACTAAGGAAAAATGCCATTTTAACATTGAAATATTGACGCTAAATGATTATGATCTAAAACGATCTTATCCAAAACCCTATTTGATCATGAATTGCATTAAGAGCAGGAGGCTATTTCTGGAGAATGATCCATACCTATTCACTAATCCATTTAGTAAGACCTTGCCAAGGCCATTATTTGATGATTCTACACCATCAGAGTTCCAGAATCTGCATGATGGGATATTTTTGCATTTTTCAACATGTGTTGGCCCAATATTGGGGTCAAATTGATCGAAAAATCCTTCAGAACCAAACCACTTAATGGATCCTTGAGATTCTCTGCATTAGGTGTATTAGATTGCTCCTAGTCTCACCCAAAAACCATGCTACTGATCCATTTGTGGCTATTGGTAGTGGCTTAATTAGTCAAACAACTTAAAAATACATTCATTATAATATCTACATACAACGTAGCAGATGATATCACAAAAGATGTTCAACTCGATGCAAAAAATATTGCGTGTAGAAGATGGTGAGTGTAAAAAGATAGTGAGTTTTAAAAAGAAATTGTGCAAAATATATGTGCATTTTCCATATACATCAAATATTTATTGGATCACACAATACTTACTTGTTGATGATGTAAAAAAATTGTTGATGAAACAGAGGTAGAGTTAATATATGTAGAAGTATTAGGAATTCTCAATTGAACAGAACGAATATAAAAGACATATGAGGCCGGAGGTAGAGTCAATATATGTTGAAGGACTAGGAATTCTCATTTGAACAAAATAATTATAAGAGTCATTCAAAATAATTATAAAAGTCATTTTGAGTACAACAATCCACACCGTCAGATTCACGTTATCTTAAAAAATGAAGTGAGTCATAGCTTCCATAAGAAAATATCTTATATAAGTTATCTTACCATGGGGCACAAGCCTTAACCACTCGGCCAAAGCGACCTTTAATAATGCTCGTCTTCAAAGATACCTTTGATAGTATTGTTCATCTTCGAATTTCTTTTGACAACCATAATTAGAAATGTTCTAAGCTTTGAGGGATGTATGTAAAGCCTCAAGGGACTTAAAACTCTATGAGGCCCAATGAGAAAATCCAAGATTTGTGTCTAGCATTTTCCATCTTAGTTGTTTTATGCCCTAGATATATTATTTACAGCTGTGCAGCAACATTTTTTCTCTTTTGTTTTTTCTATTTTGGTTGCTCTATGCCAAGAAAGTTTGATATAATCTCTAGAAGCTCTTGGATAAATTAACAATAAACAATGATCATTACTTTCACGCTTAGAAAATCCTGCAAAATAAATCAAAATATGATATTAATAGCCTTCATAGGTTGAGCACACTGCCCAATCGGGCTCTGATGTCTACGCGATATGGCTCTCCACGAGCTTAAACAAGAAGGCTTTAACAATTAAGAGGCAAAGCCTCCATCACAAGATGGAAAATTGTTTGGCAACAAGGTTGCGGTCAGGCTTAAGGACGGGATGTTGAAAGCGAGTAGCAAAAAGCTTTGGGAAAAATAATGACTTTCTCTAGAATCAGATTTCATTGTTAAGCGATAAAGCCATCATCTGCGACCCCTTTTCATACATTCGGGCATTGCTCACTCATATATTTGAATCACAAAAAGTGCCGCCCCAATTCAGAAACAAAACTCCCAGACGATTCCAAGCTCTGGTTGCGAAGATATGTCCAACTGAAGTTTATCTTCTATTTATAGATGTCTCCACGACTTTAGCCTTTCTTTTAGCAAGCACTTGCATGTGATATATTTAGGGCACTAATTAGAACCGAGCTCAATTTCCATATCAAAGTTGATTGTTAAATCTTATATATCATTTTATATGGACTATATGTATATTGTATACCCGATAAGGACGTTCATTTTAATTCTTATATTCCATTTTTCTTGAAGAAGGAAAATAGTTGGAGAAGTTGGATATCGATCCCAATACCTCTCATGCTAAGCAAAGCTCTACCATCCGAACTACATCCCCATATGACAAAGCATCAAAACCTACTTACTTATAGATGTATCTAAAGTGTGTGGTTTCAAAGGAATTGAATCGAATGGACTTGAACATCCTGTTGGAGATATAATAACAGCAAACCAAAGATGTATTCTCTTGAACAAGGTTACGTTGCCTGAGAGATTTGAACTCTCGCGGGGAAATCCCATGTACTTAGCAGGCACACGCCTTAACCACTCGGCCAAAGCGACCTTTAATAATGCTTGTCTTCAAAGATATCTTTGATAGTGTTTTTCATCTTCGAATTTCTTTCGACAACCATAATTAGAAATGTTCTAAGCTTTGAGGGATGTATGTAAAGCCTCAAGGAACTCAAAACTCTACGAGGCCCAATAAGAAAATCCAAGATTTGTGTCTAGCATTTTCCATCTTAGTTGATTTATGCCCTAGACATACCATTTATGGCTGTGCAGCAACATTTTTTCTCTTTTGTTTTTCTATTTTGATTGCTCTATGGCAAGGAAGTTTGATATAACCTCTTGGATAAATTAACAATGAACAATGATCATTACTTTCACGCTTAGAAAATCCTGCAAAATAAACCAAAATATGATATTAATAGCCTCCACAGGTTGAGCACGCTGCCCAATCAGGCTCTCATGTCTACGCGATATGGCTCTCCACGAGCTTAAGCAAGAAGGCTTTAACAATTAAGAGGCAAAGCCTCCATCACAAGATGGAAAATTGTTTGGCAACAAGGTTGCGGTCAGGCTTAAGGACGGGATGTTGAAAGCGAGTAGCAAAAAGCTTTGGGAAAAATAATGACTTTCTCTAGAATCAGATTTCATGGTTAAGGGATAAAGCCGTCATCTGCGACCCCTTTTCATACTTTCGGGCATTGCTCACTCATACATTTGAATCACAAAAAGTGCCATCCCAATTCAGAAACAAAACTCCGAGACGATTCCAAGGAAGTTTAACAATCACTTTAGTCTGAGCTCTAGTTGCGAAGATATGTCCAACTGAAATTTATCTTCTATTTATAGATGTCTCCATGACTTTAGCCTTTCTTTTAGCAAGCAGTTGCATGTGTATATTTAAAGCACTAATTAGAACCGAGCTCATACCATATCGAAGTTGATTGTTAAATCTTATATCATTTTTATATGGACTATATGTATAGTGTATACCCCATTTATGGCATAGATAAGGACGTTCATTTTTAATTCTTATACCCCATTTCCTACTGAAGCTCGTGGAGAATGAAAATAGTTGAAGAAGTTGGGTATCGATCCCAATACCTCTCGCATGCGAAGCGAGCGCTCTACCATCTGAGCTACATCCCCCATATGTTACATTATTTATAGATGTATCCAAAGTGTGTGGTTTCAAAGAAATTGAATCGAATGGACTTGAACATCCCGTTGGAAATATAATAACAGCAAACCAAGATATATTCTCTTGAACAAGGTTACGTCGCCTGAGAGATTTGAACTCTCGCGGGGAAACCCCATGTACTTAGCATGCACACGCCTTAACCACTCGGCCAAAGTGACCTTTAATAATGTTCATGTTCAAAGATACCTTTGATAGTGTTGTTCATCTTCGAATTTCTTTGGACAACCATAATTAGAAATGTTCTAAGCTTTGAGGGATGTATGCAAAGCCTCAAGGGACTCAAAACTCTACGAGGCCCAATGAGAAAATCCAAGATTTGTGTCTAGCATTTTCCATCTTAGTTGCTTTGTGCCCTAGATATACCAGTTATGGCTGTGCAGCAACATTTTTTCTCTTTTGTTTTTCTATTTTGGTTGCTCTATGGCAAGGAAGTTTGATATAACCTCTAGAAGCTCTTGGATAAATTAACAATAAACAATGATCATTACCTTCACGCTTAGGAAATCCTGCAAAATAAACTAAAATATGATATTAATAGCCGCCACAGGTTGAGCACACTGCCCACTACGCGATATGGCTCTCCACGAGCTTAAGCAAGAAGGCTTTAACAATTAAGAGGCAAAGCCTCCATCACAAGATGGGAATTTGTTTGGCAACAAGGTTGCGGTCAGGCTTAAGGATGGGATGTTGAAAGCGAGTAGCAAAAAGCTTGGGAAAAATAATCTTTCTCTAGAATCAGATTTCATGGTTACGGAATAAAGCTGTCATCTGTGACCCCTTTTCATACATTCGGGCATTGCTCATACATTTGAATCACAAAAAGTGCTGCCCCAATTCAGAAACAAAACTTCGAGACGATTCTAGAAAGTAACAATCGCTTTAGTTTGAGCTCTGGTTGCGAAAATATGTCCAACTGAAGTTTATCTTCTATTTATAGATGTATCCACGACTTTAGCCTTTCTTTTAGCAAGCACTTGCATGTGATATATTTAGGGCACTAATTAGGGATAGAAGAGTTAAAATTAAATGCGGACGGACACGGGAGTGCACATTTGAGCTTGGAGTACTTGGAAATGTCTACATCACAATAGAAGTGTCACTACCAAGGCTTATAAGACAAATGGGTATGAGCCAGACCCTTGGGATAATTATGCAGAAGGAAGAGAGAAGTAGCTATCAATAGAAGAGAGCAGTAGCTATCAATAGGAGCATACATCAGATAGCTGGAGGCAAGAAGAATACTGAGGCCCCAGAGATTTGCAGTAAGGAAATAGATTAATTATTTATGATGCAAATTCAAGAGAGTAAATTGGTTATTGAGGAGAAGGAAATTTTGAATGTTAGTACTGCCAAAACCCATATAGCATGTAATGACAACACACTAAATGGTGGAGGAATGAATCATAATTGTGTTATCTATAGAAGATGAGAAGGTCATGAACAATCAGAAGCGGGATAGTAAGACACTGCAAACATTGGCAAAATACAATAGTGACAAAGTTCACAAGCAATTATGTCCAATGCCCAATGCCCAGTTTCTTTCACCTTTTTTGTTGTGTTGATGGCAATTTATATAGCATCAACAAGTTTTAAGCAAATGACTAACATTTTATTTGAAACATACCGTACAAACCATGCCATACAAACATGCATGTTACAATTTACAAGTGATCCTAGATATTTTGTATTGGAAAGCATCTATAGCTAGATGATTATAGTTATAATGGCAAACAATAAGAGTTGTAGATGACTTACTCTGTTCATGTGATATGACTACCACCCCTTTGTACAAGATCCTAACCGTCTAATCATAATCTTAGCTAATGAGGGCTAACTGTCAATGGTTGTATACTTTCTATAATACTACAAATGACGAACACAATTGAAAGTGCATTAAGTTACAAGTTTTCTCATGTATCACTAAGTCTCTTGTGAAGTAACATGTAACATCATTCTCAAAAAACCTTTCCTATGAATAATCTGCATTGAGTTACATGTAGGGCAAAAGTATGCTGGTGGGTTACAAATAAACGCTGACGCTAAAGATCCAAAGACTCCAAAGACTTTCGGCCTGACACTTTCGAAACTTTGCACCCAAAAGACTTTCCAGAAGTTGTCAAGACTTTCCAAATAGGGTGCTAAAAGCATCGTCCCTGACGCGTGCTTTGCAACCCCACCAAAGATATTTCTTTGCCCTGTAGTTACATGTTTCTAACTATAGACTAGCAAAGAAACAAGCACAGAATAGAGAGGGACATATCTACATTGAACTTCAAGGAGATGGCCCCTTTCCATTTCCCCTTTTCCATTTTTCCCTTTCCCTATTTCCCTTTTTCTTTTTCTTTTTCCATTTTCCATGCTCCTTTTCCCTTGCTTTCTTTCCCTTTCCTCACCCTTTGCCTCTTCCTCTTTCCCATTTTCCTCTCCCTTTTCCTCACGCCTTTTTTCTCTCTCTCCTCTCCCCTCCCTTTTTGTGCTCCAAATTAGAAAAGGATTTATCCATGCCTCATATTCGATGCAAAGAAAGTTGATGCGGATGAGCGGCGAATCTGCTGCATGAGCTAGGGTCGCTGCTCATCTGCATCAACTTCCTTTGCATCGAATATGAGGCATGGATAAATCCTTTCTAATTTGGAGCAGGCACGTCTAATCCACTCTTCCTTGGACCTTCATCTATGGGTAGATTTTGTTCCTTATATGATATATCTATTCCACTCCCTGCCTCTGCTCAACAACTGTAGCTGCTAGTTCCTGCAAGCTAGGCTTCTGGAACTTGAATTTGGCTATAATAAAATTTCCGGATCCATTCCGTCCAACTTTCTGATATTAATTGGTTATTCGGCAACATTTCTCAAGTAGGTTGCTTTTGGGCTTCTGCATTTTAGGAAAACCCTGAAAGATTTTGATGCTATGCAGGCAAAACAGAGATAGATCCTGAGATTGTGAAGACTTCATTGTTGCGGGCTCTGTATAGAATATATAACTGCTTTGGGCCCAGCCATAACAGTTTCCCATCCTTTATTGCATGGCCAGAAGAGGCATTTGATTTGGGAGTTTTGCTTCTTGCGAATTGAAGCAACTTAATACTGAGCTTTGGAGCAAAAATCATCGACTATTTTCTTGATTTTGGTAATATGCATTTTCAAAGCTGTAATTTTAGTTTTTTAGTTTTAATATCATGTTGCGGGCTTTGTAATTCTGCCAGAAAAGATGGTTGTAACATATAGGGTCAAGCAAAAGAACACTACACAAGCTTGTGCATTCTGAGGTTCACTCATCTCCTCTACATCTTATCTTAACATATATAATGCCTATACTTTCGACGTCGAGGCATTCATCTCGACAGTCGATAAATAAGGTGCACGTTTCACCGTCAGATATTTGGGCACTGCCACTACCGGATCCAAGGATTCATGTGATCTGCTTCAGCCAGATATTTGAATCAGCTGGTTGTCTTATCTCCTTAAGCAAGATGTTTGAATTCGATGCTTTCATCGCCATCTGCTTTCATCATTGTTTGACAGATGGGGGTTTTGTGCAGTTTTGGCTCATGCTCGCTTCACTTTAGGCTTTCTGAACTCTTGGCTTCGGTTTTCTGCATTGTTGAATGATGTACATGCCCTAAATTTGGAAGTTAAATCTTAAGATTGCTTTAGATTTGGTTCTGAGCTCTGCCCTCGTTCCGCCCTCAGTTTGGATGGGAAAATCCCGCAGGCCTTGGAATGTTCTAGCTAATGCGTGAAGAGTGAAAGTATTTAGCAGAGAAGAATTGGAATCCCTGCTCTGCCTTGGCTGCCCTACAACTTTAGCAGTGACTTCTAAGTTGATTTGGGAGCTCCTTAGAGAGTTGTGCAAGAGCAGGAAATTAAGTGGGTTTTACGGTGTAAAGTCGCTAATTTGTCCTTTAGTGGTGTTAATCTGGCTTTTGCGGGTGATTTGTAGTTCGTCTTTACATGCAGCCATAATCAACCTACCAAAAGAACGAAACATCTCAGTTAAGTATTTTCAGCTAGATGCTCTTTAGGTTCATTTTTCCTTTTAGATTATTTGATTAGCTTCAATGGTCTCGATGCAGGGGAGCTTACATGAGTATTATAGAATACAAGATAGAAGAAAGTTCTAATATCAAGTCCCAGGATACATGTAGTGTCCACCTACTCTAAACGTCGTGACCTGAAGGTTCAGAACCTAGAATGCTCCAAACCTTGCAACCATCTTTTTGGCAGAATTACAAAGCCCCGCAACATGATATTAAAACTAAAAAACTAAAATTACGACTTTGAAAATGCATATTACCAAAATCAAGAAAATAGTCGATGATTTGTGCTCCAAAGCTCAGTATTGAGTTGCTTCAATTTGCAAGAAGCAAAACTCCCAAATTAAAAGCCTCTTAAGCCATGCGGTAAAGGATGGGAAACCGCTATGGTTATGGGCCAAAGCGATTAAATATTCCATCTGAGCCCATAACAATGAAGTCTTCACAATCTCGGGGATCTATCTACATTTTGCACGCATAGCATCAACATCTTCGGGATTTTCCTAACATGCAGAAGCCCAAAAGCAACCTACTTGAGAAATGTTGCCGAATAACCAATTAATATCAGAAAGTTGGACGGAATGGATCCGGAAATTTTATTATAGCCAAATTCAAGTTCCAGAAGCCTAGCTTGCAGGAACTAGCAGCTACAGTTGTTGAGCAGAGGCAGGGAGTGGAATAGATATATCATATAAGGAACAAAATCTACCCATAGATGAAGGTCCAAGGAAGAGTGGATTAGAGGTGCCTGCTCCAAATTAGAAAGGATTTATCCATGCCTCATATTCGATGCAAAGAAAGTTGATGCGGATGAGCGGCGACCCTAGCTCGTGCAGCAGATTCGGTGAAGGGCTCTGCAAGGCCATCTCCGCAGCACAGAGAGCGGCTGGACACGCCCAAAAACTTCACCGGAATTCTTGTACCCAGGAAAAAATGATACGTGTCGTTCAAATAAGAAGGAAGGAAGGAAGGAAGGAAGGAAGGAAGGAAGGAAGGTGTATTTTTATGTCGTAGCACAAGCCAGCATCCCTTAGGACATACTACGGCACATGTCATATTCTTGCAATCCCCCTTCAAGGAGCACCACCCCCTACAAGGATACCAGGGGCCAAAGGTCCTAGGATGCCAAGATCCTAGTGAGGTTCGAAAAGGAATAACAGAATCGAATTTTGGGAGAAATAATTATATATGTGTAGATTGTTTATGATGACTTGATCAACATAGAAGAAGTTTCACTTATTAACTTTTTTCACTTGTGCGGATATCAAAACATATATACCTCTCATACAAATATGCTTTTGGGATATTCTTTTCTCGATCCTTCTTTTCAAGATGACACGTATCTTTTCGAGGAAAAATAGGGCCAAAAAATTTAAGAAAAAAAGGAAAAAAGGGCAGGAGGGCCCTGTAACCTTGTTCTCGCCGGACTTGAGGAAGAGCCGTGGATGGTAGGCGGTAGCCTGGTAGCGAGGTTATGCTCTGCAAATTGCTCTGTTTGATTGCCATGGGTCAGCCATAGGTCGCCGCCATAGCTTATGGCGAGGATTTGGCAATGTATTCTTCTTGGTTGCGAGGGCGGAGAAGGTGTGAGAATGGAAAAGAGCTCATTCATTGTCGAACTTAACAAATGAAGGATTGTACAAACCCTACCACGGTGCAAACTACCACAGGCGATGGATCTTATTTTCCCATCATTCCTTGCTCACAGCGTCCGAGAAATACAATCATGAAGATTCCGTATGTTGCAGTTACCATCCTCTTCCCATTGTATATTCCCCCGCAAAGGATGTCCATGTTTGGGATCCAGAAGGCAGAAAGTACCTAGATTTTCTTTCAGCATATTCTGCTGTCAATCAGCATATTTTGTTATTGAAGTTGACTTGGATTTCTAAAGATAGGATGGTAGCGTTTTTCTCATGGGATGATGGATGGAAGATATCAGTCATTTTATGCTGGATTTAACCCATAATTTGCAAGACTATTCTTATGCATACCTTGCAAGTTATATTGAATATTTGAGATATTTTAATTTTCATTCCTTTGCAAGGGCATTGCCATGAGAAGATTGTGAATGCACTGATACAATAGGCTCATGATTTGACATTGAGCTCACGAGCTTTTTACAATGACAAATTTCCAATCTTTGCTCAACTTCTGTCAAATACTTTTGGCTATGGAATGGTACTTCCAATGAACACAGGAGTGAGGGTCTTGAAACTGCAATAAAATTAGCAAGAAAATGGGCTTATGAGAACAAGAGAGTGCCAAAGGATAAGGTTTGCAGTACTGCTAATTGTATATAAGTATATTATAGTTATGCATAGTAAAAACCTCGATATATTCTGCACTATGAGCTTAAATTTCACAGTATAATCAAAGTGAGAGTGATCATCAAGAGACGTGAGCTGGTGTTTCATCTTTGAGTTCAGCACCATGTCCATCATTTTCCCATGCAGTACCAGTAAAATGACTTCCTTTGCAAGATAGTAAGTCATGGTCACACATACTAATTAGAGTAAATTTGTATAGAATATCAACAGAGTTTCAGTATCTCTTACACATCGTAAATTTTATCTATTATTGTAGGGCTAAAGGGTCACATGAGCACTTCAATTTGCGAGGGAATTTATTCTTGATTACCTAATCTGCAATTTCGAAGGAAAGCTCATAACCTCATCATATGCAACGAGACTTTCCCTTGCTTCTGTATATTGAA
This sequence comes from Isoetes taiwanensis, assembly GCA_021234155.1. Lineage (NCBI taxonomy): Eukaryota > Viridiplantae > Streptophyta > Lycopodiopsida > Isoetales > Isoetaceae > Isoetes > Isoetes taiwanensis. The sequence continues at coordinate 18,339 of JAJEKV010001026.1, read as the reverse complement.
TTTGGTTCTCCTACTATTATGCAAGAAGAGGGTACGGACAATCGCAATGGGCCCGATTTGCTCCTAAATGTTCTTACAACTACTTCATTCCATGAAGCACAACTGTTGCAACAGCCTTCATGGGTGAAACCAGGTGAGTCTGTTGTTAGAAGTTGCAATCCAGACAAAAAGAGTGGAACGTTTAATCATGCCATTATTTGGCATATGGATAATGAAGATGCGTGGGATAGCCTTATCTGGAACTCCTATTCATCTTCAAGTCCAGCATGAGTCCTCTGTGAAAATATCTAGCGTACACAAAGTATTTATTTGGTGAGGGGTTAAGCGTTGAATTTATTTACAATCTGCTAGGCTGTGGCAAATGAGGTTCCTTTCCAAGCTTTTGGGGTGGAAACTTCAATAAAAGCAAGAGTGTATGATAGACTGGCGATGTATCTTTGTTAAACTCTATTTTGGAAAGGGAAAAATGTTGAAAATTACCAAGAAAAAGAAATTGAGAGGCTATGATATTTCAGACAAACAGAATTCACATGATATCATTTATAAGTTGTTTGGGTGACATTAAGTTGTCTGCTCTCATATTATGTAAATTGATGTTTTTGTCAAGCTTTTGTAGGTTGTTCCATTGTAATGGAAGTGTCAAGCCTTGTGTTCACATCGGGAGCAAGGTCGGGTATGATAGGCAAGGCTTGGTTTATTAGCATTTGGAATCTTCTATTCACCTTATCTAATTGTGTGTGGCGATGGTTTTGATGACGAAAATGCACTAGTTTTGCATTGTGGACTTTAACGGATCATACATCTTAGTTTGATTGTCTTGCTAGAATTATCTTAGAATATGATGATTAGATGACCAACAATGCACATCTCAATAGGGCATCCTTTTTAATACTAGATCGTTCACATCGAAAAGTCTCACCTTATGATTATCCCCTGCAAGATAAGACGTACTCGAGTTTATTATATGTGTAACTGATGTCCCAATATTTCACACATCATTCGTTGAAAGATTCATTGTGTATTTGCACATGCATATGCGCTACATGTAGTAAATGAATACCGTAAAAGAGATAGAGGTTGGGCATGCAAATGGTAGCAAGTGAATAGCTCAAAAGAGAGAGGATGTGCCAGCAAAGTTACTTTTGATAATGGGCAAGAGCAAGGAGTTTGACATACAAAATGGGTCTGAAAGCAAAATTAATTTCTATCCTCAATCAATTCAAATACTAGTTAATAAGTTGCAAGTGTTGGGGCAATGCACCTATGCTTTGTCGTTGTGGACTACCCCTCCCCACTCATATAGATGGTAAACGATTAAAAAAAGATCAATGCAATGTTACATTTGAGGTGATGTTTGAGATGGATTTCCATCAATTCCATGCTTACATATTCTATACACAAAGTTTCTTGTGTGTAGAATATTCCTTTCTGTACTTAAACGCTGAAATTAGGCACAACTATCATTGCAGGAAATAAAAATGATGTAGGAAATAAATGATGTAGAGGATATATATTACATTACACGATCAATAAGCTTCTTCCACCAACACAAGAACTCAGAAGGAACTTGGGGAGGTATCTTTGACTCCGGCCCTCTTTCACACCGTTTAGGACTTAACACAAATTCCTCGTAATGAATATGAAAAAGAGAAATGTTCGCGGCGGCCAAGGCCGCCGTGATAAATTTCTTGTACTATGATGACTTTAATTTGTTGCACTTGTTATGGTGTACTATTTATGAAGACTTGTTTGCACCTGTTAATTTTTCACGTGTTTAGATGTACTATTTATGATGAGTTGTTTGCACTTGTTAATTTTTGATTCGTTATGATGTACTACTAGTACCAATGCCCAGCGTTGCTGGGCATAAATTGAAAGACTGCAAATGATGAGCCAACCACTATAGAACACCACACATGAACATATATGTTATTTATGTTTTGATGGATGTTTTATGAACATTCTTATCTAGTAGAAAAGCAAGCGCCCAACGTTGCTAGGCTATAAGGGTTATGTGTGAATTTGGTTTATTAGATTAGTGTAGCATGCGTAACCTTCATTGGAGATAAATGACGATCTACAACGAAGCAATCTTGATATATATAATATGGATACAGATTAGACAATTTAAAGCTATGTAGCATCGCAATCTTAGTTGGTAGGTGCGGAGTTTAATTGTAATATTTAATGATACCCAGAACATTTAATTGAAACTTTTTCCGCGGTTAGGGCATTCAAGGTTGTTAATCTAATGTCATCTAGGTGGTCCAATTTAATAAATCATCCACAATCTTTGAAAAGATGTAAACTCATTTAATGTAAATGTAATGTTTTTGAGCAATCAAAGACATATAATAATTAACCTAAGTTGCATTTACACGTTCAAAGAATTCATCTATGGTCAATTTACACCTCATCCACAATTTTGAAAAAGTTCTCATTTAGCAAATGTAATGTTTTGAGCAATCAAAGACATATATAATTATTTCTCCGAAGATTCGATTCAAACGACACCTATCCATATTTTCAGGTTCTTTTTCCTGGGTACAGGGATTTTTGGATGTGGATTTCGTTCCTCTGTCTTCACCGGAAAACATGGTGAGCGTGAAAACGAAGACTCGTTTAGCAGCAATTTCCCCTTTTGGTTGTCGCCATAGCTTCTCCGCCGTCATAGCGCGATCCAAAGAACATGGCATTCTCCACGATTTACAGACATTCCTCTCTTAGGTCGTTGGTTTCAGTAAGGAATAAGTAGGGTTCTAGCTTAGAAACTTGTGACAGGGAAGATTGGGCTAGAGAAAAGTTGATACAGCAAAGCATGGAGGCACGATTTGCTTTCTCCCGTTGGCAGCTGGATCCACCGCCATAGCCAGCCAGGCTGTTCCAAAATCTGGAAATAGAGGTGTCTATTAGAATGAAGAAGAAAAAATGAGCAGTCAGATGCTCTTCATTTCCTCCAGCGATGGCTCCCTTGGGTCATAGATGCCTGGTTTTGTGGTCGGGTGCCAATGGCTCTGCTTCATTCCGTGCCTTCTAAATTCTGATAGTTAAAGGGCATCATGTTTAGCAATGTCGTGGATCCTGTTTTGCAATTTCTAGAGGTTTGTGGACGAGATTGGGTCGATCGAGAAATGAAAGAGTAGGATGGATCATTCTGCATCTGCAGGGTGGATCATTCCGCATCTGCATGCACACAACCAAATAATATGCAGTTATATGGACCAGACCGGAAATAGGCTGGTCGGTTGTGCTGGGATACCAATATGGCCCAGGCTTGCCCTTTTTGTGCTGGGATAATAGCCACAGCATACTTACAGCCAGCATCGATTGCACTATTTTTTACATTTGCTTACATGGCAGCATAAATATTCTAATAACTAGATGCCAGCGATGTTGAGCAGATGCTTGCTCCAGTTCCTGCTACTGGACGGAAAGCAAAATATAATTTTTGAAAGCCAGATTTGCTTCATGAGATTGCCATATACCTTTGTTTTTGCATTGGCCAAGAGGAGATATACTGAAGGAATCAAGATTTTTACATCTTCTATGCAAAACGGTGGCGAAGTTTACAAGTACTGAATGCCTCATTCAATTGTTTTTGCACTTGCCAAGAGGAGATATACTGAAGGAATCAAGATTTTTACATCTTCTATGCAAAACGGTGGCAACGGAGTTTACAGTCTGAGTGCCTCATTGAATTTATCTTGAAGAGCATGTTTTTTTTGTTGCATACTTATTCTAATTGCCACGACTGGAATTTCTTTCACATGATTTTGAAGGTTTCTATGATTTGTATAACCTTGCTTACATTCGGAGAAAACCCAAAAGTGTAGCATCGTCATGAAACAAACACATGCATTGTGACTATGAAGGAATATGTTCATGTTTTTATATGCTAATTTCGTTCATGGTGGGTTGCTGATTGATGCAATTTATGTCTTGTTGAACAAGTTTTTGAGTTACTAGGTAGGTATATTTTATAAAGATTCTGCTTATATAGAATTAACTTCATTTACCACATGATGATGTTACCCCAAATGTTTTTGAGCTAGGATAGAGGTCATTTATAGGGTTGCAATGCAAGGGATTTTTTCAGGATGATGTTGTTTCTGTTTTGTTACAGAGAGCACTTTTATTGCTTCTGTTTAGTTGTTGTCGTTGTTTTATAAAGTGACTTGTGCTTTTTTTCCAAGGTTACCAACTTATGTCGGGATGTTTTTGGGTGGTGTCACAGCTGCTGACTGTGCAGTTCACCATTGGAAGTAACACGTTTGGTCTTGCACCCAAGCAGATAGTGATTGTTTATTGTTTCCTGGCTGCCTTGGGCTTAAGTATATGATATGATAATTCTTTTGTGCTCTACTACATTCTGCAAGTTGGTGGAGGAAAACATGCTTAATGTGTGAGCGGTTTCATTGGTCTGGATTCATTGTTCATAGGTTGCAGAAGAAGAAGATGGTATTGACCTCCAAATTACTGGGGTTATTTGTTTGGAATTTTTGGGCCTTGAAATGTGAGGCATGTGACTGTACCATATCTATGAATGACGGATGAGGAAAAGGTTAGTTTTTGATACAGCTGAAACTCTCATTCAAGATTAGATGTTTCAAGAAACCTGAAGGTCCTTTGCATTTCATAAGCCATTCTGGAAGCTTCATGTCCTATCTCGTTACGAATGTGTCTATACCTCCTAATTGTTTCACCTAGTCTTCAGGTTTCCACCATGGAAGCTTACCTCTGGGCAAACAATTTGTTTTGTAGATTATGCAATGTGGTAGTGCGTGGACTCCGTTATATTGTAATTCATCTTAATGTATTGGAGATTGAGAAGCAAATCCTAACAGCCAAATCCTATTCTTCAAACTTGGAGCATGACCTAACAAAAAGTGGAGGCAAGTGTTGGGCGGACCAAAAGATGTCTATCGTTTAATATTCTATATAGCAGAGAGTTGATGATTCAAAAATGGAGGCGGTGTTTGGCGGACCAAAGCAAAAGATGTCTATCGTTTAATATTCTATATAGCGAGAGTTGATGATTAAAAATAGGACTGTTTACAATAATTTATCCTAGCGATGGCAACCATGACGGATTTTTGGAAGACCACTGTCCTCCCTTGCAAAATGCGCTAGCATGGTAGATACCGGATCGATGCAGATGAGTTCTTTGATGGAAATGCAGTTAAGTTAAGTTAGTTGATGGGCAAATATATTGCAAGGGGTTAAGCTTTTGAGAAGAGATTTAGAAATGGAGAAATAAGAGCCAAATTTATGAAGCTCTTGTACGAGCTCTTAAATCGGTCTTAACACGAACTCTGCATCTCTAAGAGCAGAGAAAAAGGGAAAAGATCATTATCTGAAAACAGAAACGAGCAAATCAGTGCAAAAGATTGAGCAAGAGGAAGGAAAAACATGGGCTTTGTTAGTGGGTCCTTTATTGTTGTCTTTAACAGAAATTTCGTTCCCAAAATTTGTTCATCGCCATTGCATTGGTAAACCTTAACTTCGTTACGATCTGCTGAAGCATGGTAGCGGCAAGGCTGGTGATAGTGTGGCTCTTACTTCCCTATTATTGGGTTACGTGGACATGGCGGTTCTTTGGGTCAAATGGTGTGGCTCGGGTGGATCCCTCACAAAATGGCCCGGGTTTCAATCGTCCTTAAAATCTTGCGGTGTATGGATCGATCTCATTTCTTAAACATGCCCACCGTGAATCCCGGCAAGATATTGTGGTTTTTCTCTGGTTCTCACTGCTGCCGAATATTTGAAATTTATAGATAGGTTGCCTTTCAATCCTAATATATGTAGCCTTGTGCCACACAAAGATGCCAGTTCGACTTGAACCTTGCAATGCCCGAGAAACTGCTACATTCGGTGTGTATAATGACCCGAGAGCCCATGCCCCTCCATTTAATCGGTCGTTATCCAAGTAGAGGGAAGTATCCTTTGCAGCTTGCTTGCTTGACACTAGAGTTGTTGGTATAGTATTATGCGGACAATTGAGTTTTTAGATATAGTATTTCAAAGAACATTGGCATATTAAGACATAATGTGTTTGGTCAGCGGGTTTATCGACTCTTGGGCGAGGGATGGAGTCTATTATGGGGTTCGTTTTGGGAGAAATGTCCCTTGGGTCGAGAAATTCCCTTTTGGATACTTGAGTGACCCACAATATGTGGGCTCAATATTGAGTCTCTTGGGTTGCTTATCTTTGGGTGCCATGGAAGTTTATTGCTTGGTGGTGTCTTTGGTTACTTAGTTATGATTCTTGTGGAAAAGAAGGAAGATCCTTCTACCCGATGTAGAAGTTTATAGTTTAATCGGGGTGCCGAGGGATCCTTGAAGGGCATTTTGGGTTACTTGAAGATGATGTATCAACCCCATTTTGTTGGTGATGCCAGTTTGTTTATCGTAGTTTGGTAGAGATATTTGTTGCAACTTTTGTTTAAAATTCTATTTATGTGTTTTGGTCAAGCATCTTTGATGCAAAAGCGAACATATCACTTAGTAAGAGATTCATTAAGTTGATTTAAATTGGTGTGGCATGACAATGAATGGGGCTATAGGTATGAGATTTTGTTTGTGGCCTAGCATTTTTGGCGAGTTGATCGGCGTCTTGCCATGTTTATATTACAACAATCGGGTCATTGATTTGGTGAACCACATGGACGCAGTTTTGGTTGCAAATAATATGTCAATTTGGAAAAACTTGCTAGTGGTTCGTAACATGTTTCATGTTGTTTGGATAAATTTATTTGACAACATTGGTGGAAATGGCCACTTCCTATAAACGGACCAAAGTTCAAAGTCAATTTGTAAATATACAATCATGGTGGAGTTTGCTTTTGTTACTCTTTTGTAGGGTTTTATTGGCAACTGCATCGTGATGCTTAAATTTCATACTTCCTGCTCTAAATCTGCAGATAGGTTCTGCAGTCTTAAATGCAGATCCATATCTCATCGTCTCAAGGCATTAATTGGAAAAAGAAATATTATCGAGATAAAAGAAGATAAAACACTACTCTGGTCTCTTAGAGAATCCAAAATCAAAGTTGCTAGTTAACACAAAAATCCCTATATTGGAGAGCCGGGATGCATTAAATCTGTTGAAAGATTGCTTCGAGCTCTACATAGATCAAGAAACAAAGATTGAGAAGATATCACATGCGTTTTATAGCGCGTATTCAAGCACAGAGGTATGGATTATACATGTTTTTCCAGAGTAATTTTGGAGGTTTGCAATTGTAAAAAGATTCATTTGCAGTTGTACAAAGATTCAATTTTATTGTTCATAATCCTCGAGATTCATTTGCAATTGTACATAGATTCATTCCTATTGTTCATAATCCTTAGAAAATGTTTGTGTCTTTTGATTCGTTTTATTGTTCAACAGGCATTAACAAACGCTGATAAGTAAAAATTTTCTCTAGTGTGTTGTCTCCAAAATCGTCCCCTTCTTCTAACAAGCCCCTCTTTTATGAGGCACTATGGCCAAACCATAAACTTGGCACCTATTCGATCCCTAGTTTGATATATTGCTATTTGCTTCTAACTTTCTTTGTATAAACAATAAATGTGTTCATTGGCGAAGTTGGCTTCCTTTTTTCTAAGCAAGCATTGCGTTTTCAAACGTTGGACTTCAACAGTGGGTCCAACTACACAGGTTTGAACTAAAGAAATGTTCACGGCAGCCTTGGCCGCCGCGATAAATTTCTTGTATGTCTAATGTATAACGTTTCGCTTATAGAAATGATAGTAGTTCGCATAAATATGAACTACTTAGATTCTTGTTTTTGTTTGTAGAAAATGTAAATACCAAAGGATAAGTCAGGAATGTACAATAGACATCATAAATTGTGGCAACGAATTAGGGCAGTTGTCTATTCTATTGCCTAACTGTTGCGCTCAAAACTGCAATTGACTGAAAATCTAATTATCAGAAGGCATTATAGCATCTTTGCAAAAATATTTCTTTATTTACATTACAAACCATAATATTACATTGCAATATAGAAACATGAAATATTCTTTGCAAATTGAACATGGAAACTGATGCAAACTTGCAAAAAGAGCATGGCAAACTATGTTGGATACCTGCAGAGAACATATTTTAAGGAGAAACTGCCATGTAACAACCGTCCTGCAATAATCTCCAAAGCAAGCATTTTTTTGAGGCTAGAGGCCACATTGTTGAATGAATTATCCTAAGTGGTGTATTTCTTTGCAGCAAGCTCCAGTGCTCCAATGATTATCATGAAGACAGTGCTCCAATGATAAACCTGAAGGTTGTATAAGGGTGTGGTCACATGTACATGTCAATATGAAGAGATAGACGTCAAAATATAAAAAACTACGGGTCACATGATGCTTTTTGACATGAAGGGCTTTATGTCAAGGGCTTGATGTCAACGTCGATCGATTCAACCGGCTCCCTCTTCGGCTGAAGGAGTTCATGTTGACATGAACCCTTTTAATCTTGACACGTTGCAAATCTTGAGCAGATTCACCCGTCCAATTTTTAGAAGTTTTTTTTGAACGGTTAATGACATTTTGACGTGGCATTTCTTCTTGAGATGAACATGTGACCCCAACCTTTTATAAACGTTCATGTTGAGTTCAAGTCAACATGAACAAGATCACGTCAACATCCTCATGTGACCCCGCCCTAATAGCTCTTCCAATGAGAAGTTTAAAGTGTAGATATACTACATCTAAGAGTTAAATAATTTTTGAAAATTTCACAATAGCCCAGACCTGCATGCCTTCAAATACAGTCACAAACCCGTTATATTCTTTATTTTCAACTTCCTATATTCGCCTTACCTGAGCAAAAAGTCCAGATTTGCCACAAATTTGCAGTTTATTTCCTCTTCTTTTCTTCGCTTCTAGTTTCTCTCTGTTTTAGCTGCAATAGCACAAAAGGATTTAATAAAGAGGAGGACAGACATGCTCGGAATAGCACAAATGCATGAATAGAGCACAATGCATCATGCATATTTTTAACCTATTGCTACAAAAGACAACAGGTTACCTAATTTCGAATTTGAAGCAGGATACTATAGCACTTGCAAGCAGATTGGAGATCAATGTTCTTGAGCTTCGAAAGCTTATTGAAGCTTATTGCTTAAATCTGAAGGAACAGGAGATGTCTTCAAGGAAAAATTTCAAACACCCCCATAATTACTCTGCTGCTGGACTGTTGAGGGGGCTATTGCAGAGAGTAAAAGCAAGGCGATGTCCAGCCCTTTTGTTACGTCCAAATCAGATGGAAAAACTGCAAGCACAGCACATGGTTAACAACATACACCTCTTCATAACGAAACCATGCAAGCAGATAAGGTGTATTTCAAAGGCCTTTAATCTGCCTATGAATCTTCTTCATGATTTAAAGATTACCTTAGAAGAATGCTGCCAATAACTATGGCAAGAAACAGCCGAAAGAATCAATGCTTAAACATGAGCTAAAAATCATATATAAAAGGAATTGTGCAAAGCTTAGGTTTAAGAAAGCAAAAAATCAAAGATGTTCCACCTTAGAACTGGCTTTAAGGCAAGATCCGACACCTTGGCAGATCATGAGCACATGAACATATGGGATCTGGCTCACAAACATGACCAGATACTGGAGGCTCGAAATAGTGCATATATCTTAACCTTTTTTGCTTCCAGCCCCACCTCTGGAATCACCATTCCAAGCATCTACCATGGCTAGGAAAAATCCAGAAATAATTATGAGGAGAAGGAACTTATAGAAGCTCCTAATCTCCTAGTCTGCAGCTGGGTCCATTTTTAAAATCGCAGGCAACAAAGCTTCAAGCTCCAAGCTCCACCGGAAATAATGAAAATAAAGAATATCTAGCAAGAGTTTCTGAAAATGCATTATTCGCAGGCTTTACTGACCTTGAGTCGATCTGGCGAGCAAAAATCCATCTCAGACTGGTATGAGGATGACTTATTTTTGTGGTGCTTTAACCTCGTCATCAAAAAATTAGAAATCATGCTGAAACACCTTTATAGCTACAGAAAGCTCACACCATGATGCTCATCTGCGGCATGTGGCATCTGGCTTGGAGCATCTGTAGGATCTTCACATCTTAGAAGAGCTTCCTGCAAAAGAACGGCTCCTTCATCTGCATTAACCGAGGTAGGCAATTTGAGGTCTCAAAAACTCCAAAGGAAGGCTAGCTTTTGCAGAACTGCAAAAGAAGGTGGATGGGACATATAAAACGGAAGTATCTTCCATCTAAAATAGAGCAAAAAGCTACCTGAAAACACAAAGCACATCCATACATCATGATACAGTGTGTATACCAATATACCTGGGAATAATACTGCATGTTGCCCGTTGCCCCTGAACTGCAACTTCCTGAGCTTCAATAGCACAAACAAACAATCAATCACGTGTCATTGAAACCTAGATTTTGCAACATAATTATGAGTTGTCTTGCATGCCCAACAACAAAGAGAAAAAAAATGGAATAACTTCATACCTATGCAAAGACTTCAAAAGTATATACCCTGAGAAGAGCGATTCTGTTATACAGGATATGCAGATACTGGATACATCTACCCGATTATGACTTTAGCCCATATCTCAACTTCTGAAGAACAGTCAAATCGTCCTCAAAAAATATCCCATTCACCTGTAATAGTAGCACATGAATTTGAAAACCGAATACAAAATGATAAAGGGAATGGTAAAGGGAATGATAAGGTAAGCTTTGTTACCTTAGAATCGAGCAAGAAAGCTTCCGATTTTTCAGCCATCAAGAGTTGCAGAGAACAAAGATGCCACCAATGCAGCATCTGCACATCTTCATTCTCGCCTCATTGTTATCCATGGAAGGATATGATGCTGACCACGATCGAATGCTCCACGAACGCGAAGAAAATGGAATATGGAAGGTCTCTACAAATAGGGTATAAATAGTCGATGTCGCATGCAGAAGCAGCAAGTAAGAAAAGCAATGGCAAAATCTGTTTGTGCTGCCGTAGTAGTGCTGGTGCTAGGGTAAAACCCAAATCGTTCAGATAGAACCGGACCCTGAGAAGAAATCCGACCTTCATCCACCTAACAAAACATCAGGCATCATGGCCATGATCGAGACTACTTCCAGTAATTCCAACCCTAATTCGAATCAATCTAGACCATTCAATCTTGAGAAATGATCTAGGCCGTCAGATTTACGGCGCGATGTATAACGGACACACCCATAATATAGGATCTATGATGACTTTACTCTTCTCTCACATAATATCCATCTATTTTGATGGCCTTTTTATTTTGACTATAGACTCTTTGGCAGGGTTCGGGAAACTTTTTAGTATCAAAGGGAAAGCCAAAAATAAAAAAGGAAGGGGTTCCGACTATTTTAATAATAAGGTGTTTTTTTTTATATTTTAACGGATGCTTACAATGGTTCCTCGGAATTTCCCGAACCGTGCTCTTTGCCATGTGGTATACTTTAATGCCATGTGGTAGACTTTACTGAATGCATGTGCTTTAAACTTTACTGTTCACAATGCAAATGCATGTGCTTTAGACTTTGCTGTTACACTCTTCTTCTCACAATAAATAGGAATCGATATCAATGTTTGATCGAGGTGTTCACGTTGGTTTGCAGGAAACATCTAAATAGATAATTGATAGTTTTAATCACAAATGTCTTCTATCGACGCATACTGAGCAAAACAACTTAATATGAAAAGAGTGTGGACTCCAAACTTGTAAATTCGCAAATTCACTATAAAATGAGCGGGCTGGTCCTTCCGTTTCTCAAGAAGTCGTTTCTTCTTATCTTAGTGCAACTCCTTCTTGTAAATTAAAAAATTATTAGGTATGGAACCCATTCCCACCTAAGCATCTGCAAAGCTTTGGCGGGCCGTCTTGAAGGCTTTGCTTCATCGAAGCTCTGGCTCTTCTTGGAGCTCTACTTCACTATAAAATGCTTGAATCATTAAATGTCATTTTTAAATCTGTCCCTTTAAATTGGAGCTCAGGGATAGTTTCTTTGTTCAAGCTCGGACCCAACGGAAGTCGTTTCTTCTTCTCTTCTTGTTTTGCTTTTAACCTTCTTCATCATGGTCTGCATCATGAGGCAAAGGTGATCCCGGATACATTGCCATCAAGGGCGACAATGGAATGTATCTCACACTTGACATGCAAGGCACTACGCCATACCTCACTTTTCGGTCGCGAGAAGAAGACGTCTTCGCGGTGCCCACCATGTGCTCTACAATTCCACGGATGGCACGGTTGTGATACACGGGCGACAAATGGCCGCTTACGGAGGCGTAAGCCTTCATCGTTCTGCCGGCGGGAGCAATGTCCCCTTCGGCGGATCTAGATCGCGGCTTTAAGGTAGTGGACCTGTTCGAGGAACTCATGGCTTTTCGATGCGCACAAGACAATGTTCCTCAATAGATTCTACACCCAAAGTGGGTATTCAAACTACAAAGTCTTGGAGGAAGGCCAACCCGATTGGACGATGGTGGAGGTGGCGATGCTAAGGATTAAGCTCTATTCCTCCCTACTTATCTCATCATTCATGGGGACAACAATCAGTTGATCCACTCTACTACGAACGAGATCATGCATGGCGAAATTCAATGGTGGAAGCAGCCCTCGCTCGCGTCTTCTTACCGGGTAATCCCTCTTGTTGATGGATCCACGGCGTGTGAGTGCCAAGAATTTATTGGCCCATATTGAATTGGATATGGGCCGACACCTCCGCGAGAGAATGCTTTGGCTTCGATAACCTAGATTGCCATTTTGAACTGTGGAGGCTAAGCACTAGTATGGTGGCACTCAAGAGCATGGCTAATGGTAAAGTTTCTCAAGCGCTTGACCTGACCATTGAGAAAGTTGCCTCAATGTCACGGTGAAGACACCAATGATGATACTACACGCCTCTCTCTCAAAGAGCCCGCGGCAAGCTAACAAGTATTCAATGTTGTCTACCTTCTTTGCTCTGGCGCAAATGACACAGGTAACACCAATGATCGTGAGGAAAAGGCTCTCATTTCCAATAACACAACATGTGATGCTACATTCATTTGTCCATGTTGAGATCTCGACAACCGCCACCACCTTCAATAATTTTACAAATACCTATACATTTAGCGAAAGTGTCCACCAATTTGAGGCGGAATACCTTTTTGTTGGGGATGCAAAGGTTGGCATAGAGATTGGTGCGGAAAGCAAGTCATTCGCTACTGGGCGGGAACATCTACGAAAACTACATTGTCCTTCGGACTAAATATCGTCACCGTGCTGTTCGAAAACGGTAATAGCAACAACTTATCCAAGCAAGACTAGTTGAATTGAATTGAATTGATTTGATCTAACCAACCAGATTGTGGGTACTATGATAGGTTACTGTGGCAGTGGAATGCACCACGGCAAAACTTCAGATTCCTTTCCGCGTCACGATGAGAAGATTGTAGACTCAAGGCATTGAGCACCCCCAGCATCGTATTGATGGTTTCTTTGAAGGCGTAATTCGCATACAATATTCAAGCCGTGATAAGCAGCAATGACAATGCACAGAACAAAGTCGTCCCAGCTTTAAAGTAGATTGCATACATATAGTATACTACATACTTAAATAATCATCTCAGCTTGTAGATTCAAAACTGCAAGCTCCTGATTGACATTATATGGAGGTTTTATTAAGTATATCTTTATATTATAAAATTACTAAAAAAAGTGCCCCCGTTCTTTCGGCTTTTCTTTGGGATTAGATTCCAAAGTTAATAAAGATATGGTTAAGAATGTTAATTGGCATATATGATCGTTTTTTCTTAGTAATTTTTTATTAAGTTTAAGGAATACAACATATGAGGCAAGCTAACCTTTATATGCCCGCAACAATCCATAGCAGAGTACAGCTTAGTTGTGCCAGAAATTGTTCTACCAAAATGCCATAAATGCTAGTATGCAAAATGTTTAGGTCATACCATGCAAGTTGTGTCAGTCAAGTACACAATTGATAAAGATACGATTCTCTACATGAGCATAACTCAACTCCATCTTTTTTTTATTTGTATATCTTTGAATTAATTTAGCAAATGTACTTTCAAAATAGTAACAACAGGTAGCATCACATGGACCTATCACTTCTATGTCATCCAAGACATGGTCTTCTCCGAATGTGCTCATGGTCTGCTCGGACCATCCATTTGCCCTTGCAAAATTGTAGAATATTCTAGTAAGGTCAGTAGCAATTTGAGAAATGCTGAAGTGTGAAGTAAACACCAAGCTGCTAAATAATTTGCATACCACTGGTGAGTTCAAGAAGTTCATCCAAAGACGATGTTTGCAATCGCAAGTTTCAGAGACCCCCGATATTTTAAACCCCAACAAAATAGCTATCTTATTAAACGTTATATGTTGCTACGTGCTAGCTAACTATAGTCGTGTATTAAAGGTAAATTCGTCCATGTTATTGGAAAATATTCAAGTAACATTTAAGATGTTGAGTTCAAAACGTTCGTCCAAGGACCTCAAATATGGCAAGTAAATTTACAATATATGTTAGTAAACACAAGTTTCAACCCAATTAGATATTGATACAAAAAATGCAAATGAAGAATCTAAGTAGTTAAATACACATGCACTTTAAGAAAAATACATCCATGCAATCTTAGGAAATCTAACATAATCTAGCATAATCTTTGAGTTGAATTCATTCAATTTAGATGTTTTATTAATAGATCTTGCATAATTCCATGGGGTTAAGGGTTCAAGGCATTCTATTGTTCTAGTGTTCTCTTAATATGCATCAAGTCATGTCCTAGAGTGCCTTTTTTTTCCTTAGAAAAACACAAACCTTCAATATCGATTTCTAGCATTCCATAGTTCAATATCGATTTCTAGCATTCCATAGTTTGCCTTAGAAACACTACGTTCGGCCACTTTAGCAAGCTCAAAAATGGGATTTTGATGCACAAGTCTAGATTGCTTCCGGTCTTCTAAATTTTTGGGTCAAATTTCTTTTTTTTTTTTTTGTTCAAATTTTTATTTTTCGGCAAATAATCTTGAGTTTATATTCAAAATCCAGTGGAGCATGACACTTACGGGCAAATTATCTGGTTAGAGCCAGGGATAGGTTCTGTACATATGAAATTATGTTTCGGATATATAAAGTCCAAAAATACGCATTTTTTAGGTTAATGTGACGTTCCTAACCGACATGCCCTTAGCCAACCTGGGGCAAAACCGTCCTAGGCGTTTATGAGTAGTCGCTTCTACCCATTTATCTTTGTGTCTGAACGCCCCCCAGGGCATATTCAAAGGTTCGAATACTGAAAGCGGTCTACCATCATCTGATCTCCCACTAGAACTATGCTCGTCCTCGAGCATCCAAGGCTATACCATGTCACAATGATTACCAAGTCTTTGCAAATTACCCATGCATATAGGGCACCCATGGAGACTCGAACTCGAGATGCCTCATACCAATTTGTGACGTTCTAACCGACATGCCCTTAGCCAACCGGGCAAACCGTTCTAGACATTTATGAGTAGTCGCTTCTACCCATTTATGTCGGTGTCAGGCGAACCTACATTGTGCACATTCAAGGTTCAATACTCGAAAGCCTACCATGGGCCTTCTGATTCTCTCCACCGGGTGGCGGGCCCGCCGCTTAACCTTCGATGGCGAGATCCCATCGATCTCTACCGTTGGATCTACTTAACTCTTGGAACTTCGGGGAAAATTGATACATGCATACTTAGGTAAAGAATTTAATCTTTATACATGCTCTAGATTCCCAAAATTACTATACTTGCCATTACTCCACGAAACCACCACAACCCCAAAGTTTATAAAAATAATTATAGTTTCAAGCCGATCCATAATAATAATGGTAATATTAATCGATATATTGTCTAGCAATCCACACTCCTACTCTGCCTTTTCCGCGGCTTGCCTGCTTTAGAGCATCTCGCACCTCTGCTTACACCATTAACCATGGGGTTAGTCACGGACTAAGTGGGGATCTAGGATATATCTAGCATCAATTACCACAAAGCCTTAACTTAGAACAATAACTTAGCCTTACTGAAACCTCGCAGCCCTAACTGAAGTTATTAGTCCAACAAACATAACCACAATGCATAATTATACCAAGCCTAACCATTGCAACTTGATTCCAACATTAAAACCCACATATACAATAGCCAAGCAACCATAGCATCAACATTTGCAACCAATATTTCCTCTGCGCTCGCAAAGGCAAGGTCAACTCTACCGATCAAAATGATGACATAGAGCGGGATAACCACGTCAGTACACACCCATCCACGCTGCGTCCAAGATTGGAGGACCACTTATCGCGGCATGACGTTGTACCATACGGTACTGCAACGCTCCGATGTTCAAGTAATACCATAGCACCGTGCAATAGCAGCTCTAGACCATCGCACCTAGACTCCTACCCCAAGGGTCTATATCAAAGAATTACATCACGTATAATCACTTACAATTCACTATCATCATACACATGCCTTAACAAGCTCAACATCAAAATTAATTCCATACACACTCTATGTAGCAAAGAAAAGTTCAACCATGACTCAATAATGTAATATGCAACCATCGTTATTAAATTAAAGATAAACATCTACCATCTTCCAAATGTTCCCTAAACAACAAGGTTACCAGCTATATTTTAAGACTTTAATAATGATTTAATCCCTAGCGTTATAATTGTCATTATGCTTCAGCCACCCATTTCCCCATACACAACACATGTACCTTGTATTCTTACCCTCTTAATTTAACTAATCCCAAAGGGTTTTAAATTATAACTAGCTAGTAATTAGACTACTCATGTCGTAATGATAAATAACTTATAACCATTAGCATAAACGCTCCTTAATTTAGGCCTCAATCTTAAATAAATCTCGAGCCAAACTCCTTGCTCCAACTAACCTTTCTTAATTTAATTTAGCTTGAGCCTTAGCTTAATCTTTAACCTTATTTATTTCCTACCTTACTAACAAATGAATTAATTGTTAACATTTTTTTTCCTAACCTAACCCACCGCGTCTTGTTCTGAGGCACGCCAATAGCTCGTGGATCCGGCCTCCAAGCCATCGAATCCAGCTCCAAACTCTCCAACTCATCCCGGATTTGCCTTCTCAGGTATTTTCATCTTAGTTCAGTCTGTTTGCGGCGCAAACCCGGTGGTTTTTGGTCAGTTCGTGGCCACCAGAATCAAATTATCTTACTGTCAGAACTTGCCTGAATCCCTGGATTCTTCTTCCTCTGTCCAAATCGACCATCCCAAGGCCCAATCCGGCCTGTTCCAGGGCAATTTGCCATGCTTTTCAAGCATCCCAAATCAGCAAGCTCATGCCGTCCTGCCGGCATCATGCAAAGTAAAATACTGCCGTGTTGTCTAGAATACCTCTTAATTCTGCCTTCTATGCATATTTCAGCCAGTTAGATGCCCAAATCGATCCATTACAAGTAGCTTTTCATGATTTCTGATCATTATAGTTCGTCAGGTTCATGCTATCTTGCACGGCAAAGACGCCACAAGAAAAAACTTTTTCAATCTTAAACCCATTTCGCCATAATTTTATCCTAATCCATTTCTCTGATTCTAATCTGAGCTATTTCAATTATTTCTGGCAAGGTTTACGTGCTCAACTCCCTAGAAATCATTAGATCTGTGGTACTTTTTGCAAGCTTTTAATACGCAATCATAAAATACTTCCATATCCAATCGTGCAAATTAATTCATGTCCACGCACTTACAATTTAACTCTAAATCCATGCTAAGTTCCGGAAGGAATCCTATCGCATCAACACAATTTTGCTCACGCTTAGAAAACTCCGTGTAAGGCTTGATCCCCACGGAATCCCGCTTTAACTTCTTCAGCGCTCCAACACGCTCCCAATAACTCGCCTTCGCGAAACTGGCTCCTTTCAATCCCCCCTCCTTCCCAATCCTTTTCACTGTACTTATATTTATTTTTTAACCACCCGATTACACAAGTATAATCTCTACATATACTACGATTAACTCTTGCATACGTGATATTTTAATTATTATCCTTTGCATCCTTTAATAAAATAATTTCACAATGTACCTCAAAATCCTAGGTCAAGATTCTGATTAAGTCGCATTTTTTTAAATATTTTATACTGTAGGCCGGAAAAAAAATTCATTAAAAGCGAAAACCTTGGTTAAACTTCATGAACCTTTCAGCGTAAGCCAGCTTTTTTAAACTATGAATGCAGCTACTGGTTCGGCGTGGCGAAAATCTTGATTAAACTTCCTTGTGAAACTTTGTTCTTATAAGCGAAATAGCCGTTTAAACATGCAAAA
>JAJEKV010001025.1:0-44533 GCA_021234155.1 Isoetes taiwanensis | reverse complement strand
GTATTATTGTCATTTTATGTGGGTTTTGTCATCCAATTATATGCACATCTCACCCTATAATGGTCCTTATCTCTATCTACGGTGGTTTTGTGAGGCGTTAAAATTGTATCTATCTATCCTCCGGGTTTGCCCTCTTCCCTCAACTTACAACCTCATTGTTAAGCTCTTCACCCCGCTTTGTTTTGTTGGCAATTCTACCATGCACCTTCCATAGCGACACCTTACATCCCTCATGTCGGACAATCCCGGTTAGGCGTATCTCAACTTAAAATATCACTCAATCACTTGCTACACTTGATGATGTTCCTTGTCCACTTATTGATGTTTCTAATGATGATTCTTGTCTACATTTTTCGATTGATGGCATACGGGTTTGGAACGATGCCACCTAATGATTCAATTCCAAAATATCAAGTCTCATGCTCGATACGGTGGCATTTCTAGTCTCTGAACACCATGAGTGATGAGAATGGGCAACCTCCATGTGCTTTCGTTCTTGTTTCAATAGGGATCCATTTACAACTCATCATACATTGGTCCCCTGTTCACGCCTTGGTTCTCCTCCATCTTCTTTATCCCAATATCCCAATATGCAGATGATGGATTGCACCTATAGATTTCCCCAAATAGAGGCCTTACCTCATCCGTTAATAGTATGCATACTGTCCGGCAACAAGTAAGGGAGGTGCATTATAAACTCGATCTTGTTCTTTACAAATATACGACAAAATAAGACAAAAGTCGAGACATGGCAAAAGAAATGCTTACTATAGTGTGATATAATATAGTGTAGCACAAATGTCTCTATCTATTAAAGTTGTCATGCTTTCAAATAAGATATCCATTTAATTTCAGTCAATTAAACCTAAGGATGGTAGTTTTGCATTCATCTCTAGAGATAATGTGGAAACGTTTGAATCAAGGAGGCAAGGGGAAGTTTGTGGTTTTGGGTGGGCTTGTAACTTCTATATTTAGTTTTCTTTTTTTAGTTGTTTTGGGTTGCCCTAGAACTTAAGCGGCTTACTCATGTGGTTTTGGCATATCCTAAGTATATCTTGGAATATGCCTAGGATATGTAGGAACTACTCAAACTTATTGTTGCTGTCGTGGCGATCGCCCAGTGTTCTTTGGCCCGGTGTCTGGCGGCTAACCCGGCTTCCTGGTTGTCCTGTGTTTCAAGGAATTGGCAGGCAATTCACTCAACTATTTCGACTACTTCTCGCTTGAATTTGGGCTCAAGCGACGGTCTTGATAAATGTTCTACCGTTGATCGTTACAAAGAAAAGATAAGCACATGTCCGTTAAGGGTTCTAGCTCTTACGCACCCGACAAGCGCTCGGCTTCTTGCCCATTAGACTTTAGATCCCTTAGCTCAAATATGCTTGAGGTAAAACATAAAAGCTATATGTTGAAAGTCCTCTATAAAAGAAAACACGGAAAAACTGCCTCTTGAGCTCTCTTGATGCTTCTCTGACCTAAATTTGGATTTTGTACTATCGCTCTCAAGATTAATGGTCGGCGCATTGAGCATTAGCGGTGAAGATCAACTCATTGTCATGGCCTTTTCGAGATGCACGTCCATTCAATATAAATTGATTAACATGGGATTTCTTGAACTTTTCCAAATGTATTGCAAATTAACATTTGACTACATTGGCTTATGATTTTATTATTCTATGTTCTATATAGTATTTGTACATATCAATAAAGGCTGGAATTACGGGAATCTGTTCAAAATCATTATGGTGCATTCGGTACTAATAAGAGCTATGTCGGATCCTAGATTGCGAAACCCAGAATATAGGTATATTGCCAAGATAGACAATCTTTCACTTTCCTTTGCATTACTGAAATTGGCACTTTTCTCAAATGTGCAATCTTCTTTTGCTTTTGCCTTTGGTTTCCTTGAGCCTACCGTTTGCATTTTGACACTCATTACGGTACGTAGCTCTTGTATGTGTAGATAATACTTCTTGAGTATTTCTATGTACAAACACCGGATCATATTTCAAACCCTAACACTATTGAAAATTTGGATGTTATGGTATGCAATACTTTGTCTACATTTCCGCTTCTACTTTAACACGTCCCTCCTACTTAATGGGAGAACTTTATAAATGTCTTGAGGGAATATTATCCTTTGCATAAATGATGCTATGTATAGCATTTGTGTTGGAAGTATTGCTTGTTTGTTATGTTAATAATTGTAGAGGGTTTTGCCGGTTAGTGCTTTTCATGCATGTCTCACAATTCGGCTTGGGCACTTTGTGCCATTTCACGGAAGATAATTTGACATATGCTAATAAGATCCAGCTAAATAGCCAATAAGGTTGTCATTATGAATTAAAATTCAAGAATGTGAGGTGAAATGCAAGAATGTCGGCGTAAAACTAATAACAATGTCAGCGCCTAAATTTATCTTAACTTGCTTTTATGTATCTTAAATCATAATGCAACACTTTGTTCACTGTGCCGTTCTATATCTCAAGTACCCGTAAATCATAGAGTTATTCGTTGCACAGTATCAATTATGTAAATTATTATTCTTTTCTCCCTCAGTTCTATAAATTGACCTTCATAGCTTCATAAACAAAACTCATGCTTTAAGAAAATGACACTCTATGAACAAACAAAAAAGCCAGACCGCAGAAATGATGAAACAAAACCATGAAAAACACACTTTTACGACGCGGAGGGCAACCCCTGGAGTCTTGTGACACCTTGTTTTGCTTGTTTTGACAGGCAAAAATGCCAAAAACAAAAACAGGCGTGAAAGCTGTCAAATTTGAGCCCTGAGGAGGAATGCTACCAGCATGTATTTACACCCATGTTTTCACTAAACAAGTGATGAGCACAAATAAACAATTAGAATATGTCGAATAAATAGCAACAAATATGATATATAATGTTCTTATATTTGTCCTCCTGAATCCGGCCGTTGATCCGAGATCCTACGGCTCACGTGGCTTTGGGACGTATCCTATGGCCCAGGTGGCTTGGGAGTTTGTGACCGATTATATGTAAGCGATCCTACGGTCGGTTGTCGATCGACCGTTGGTCGAGATCTCTGTTCACGTTAGCTTTAGATATATCCTACATGATCCCCTCGGTCAGTTGATCATAATCCTTGGTCCAAGATCCTACGGCTCACATTGCATGCTCGGGCCTTGGTATTTTCAACAAATCTTAAGGAAAGGCTTTTAAAAATTTTTATGTTATTGGGGGGATTCGAACCCACTAGACCAGGCATTAATTCTATGAATAATTTATGTTTCAAATATACTTAAAGGTAATGCTCTAATTAAAATAAATTAGAATATAACATTCTAGATAATTCAAGAAAGTTATAGAAAGTTAAGGCTAGAAAAGTTCTAAAAATCTTCTAGAATGTTCTAGAAAGTTCTAGAATTCTAAAATGTTTTAGAATATAAAAGAGAATCTGAAAATCTAAGAGAATCCTTCAAAATGTAAGGGAATCTTTGGGAATGTAAGGAAATAGGAAAATACTTCGAGAAAGTGCAGGATGTTTTGAAATTTTGAGAATGTTGAGAAAGTTCTAGAATGTTTTAGAAATTTGTAAAATGTAAGGGAATCTAGGAGAATTAAAAGGGAATCTAAAAAATCATAATTATAAGAAATCTAGGAAGATATTTACAAGTCTAAAGGAATCTCTTAAAATCTAGTTGAATCTAGGGGAATCTTCATAATATCTAAGGGAATCTAAAAAGATCTTGATGAGATCTTAGAGTTTTTTTAAGATTTTGCAAAGAGCCACAATAGAATGTTCTAAAATGTTTCATAATAAAGGTATACAATATAAATCTTGGAAAAAAAAAATGTTCTAGATGCTCGGGGTAAAAGCTTGGTCTAAAATAGAAAGTGTTTAGACATGTTGCCGGATCAAGATAGATTATTTTGGAAGGTTTTAAATGCTCATGGGTAAGCACTCTAAAGTTGAAGAATATAAGGGAATGCTAAAATTGGAATTTGCACTGTTGGAACATGCACCGTAGGACGTGTTAAATTTCTTGTATATATATACAAGTGTTTGTAATATGAGGGACTGCATAAAGCCCGAAGATTCTATGAAGATTCTCTAAAATTCCATCAAGATTCCCTTAGATTCTCAAAACTTTTCAGAAGATTCCCCTAGATTCCCAAAGATTCTATTAAGATTCTCCTAGATTTCTAAAGGTTTTCTTGGATTCTTAATGTTCTACAAAGATTCCCCTAGATTCTTAAGATTCTATAGAGATTCCCCTAGATTTTATTAAGATTCCCAAAGATTCTCTAAAGATTCCCCTAGATTCCAAAAAAATACCCTAAAATTCCTCTAGATTCTCCAAGATTCCCATAGATTCTTAAAGATTTTCCATTAAGATTCCCATAGATTCTTAAAGATTTTATGAAGATTCCTTTAGATTCTCCTAGATTCCCAAAGATTCAATTGAGACTCCCTAAGATTCTCTAAAGATTCCCTTAGATTCTAAAAGAATACCCCAAGATTCTATCAAGATTCTTATAGATTCTCTAAGATTCCATTAAGATTCCTTTAGGTTCTTAACGATTTTATCAAGATTTCCCTAGATTCCCAAAGAAGTGCTTGAGATTCCTATAGATTCTCTTGAGATTCCTCTAGTTCCCATAGATTTCATGAAGATTCCCCTAGACTCCCCAAGATTCCATCAAGTTTCCTTTAGGTTCTTAAAGATTTTATCAAGATTCCCTTAGATTCCCTTACATTCTCAAAGATGCTCCCTTGAGATTCCCATAGATTCTCTAAGATTCTCATGATATTCTTCTGGATTCCCTAAGATTCTATAAAGATTCTCCTAGATTCCGTCAACTTACCAAAGATTCCTTGAAACTCGAACATTCCAAAAAAATTCTTAATGTTTGATCGTGTTGGCTCCAACTACGACAAAATAGTGTCAAAGCACCACTCATTGGAAAGCTCTCGACGAGAGGAATCCATTGGCGTGGGCCCCATCTTCATCTGACCCCTCTACCGCAAGCTACATTGTTTTGAAGGCAATTCAACAAAAGGAAGCTTCCTAGAATGTCCACTAATAAATGCTTTGCCACCTCACTACTTTTTTTATTAATGAGGGTGCCACCTCACCTCTTTAAAAAAAAAAACTAATTTAATATTAAAAAGTTAATGGCTAGGATTTATGCTCACCTTTTGATCTAACGGTTAGAATCTGCTACACCAAATTCACTTTTTGGCACCTTCCTTGCACCTTCCCTATAAAAAATCAAGGGCTAATTTTTGCCTTCCCCTTTGATCCTGCGGTTCCACGGATGGGGTGTATGCCCCCATGCATGACTCATGCATGCCCCCATCAAAATCCAAGGGCTTAAGCTATGCCACCTCATCAACTTTTTATCCAAGGGCCAAGATCAAAACTTTATATGTAATGTGCTATTTTACGACCACCCCCATGAGTTTCTTGGGCTCGGTGATAATAAGGCCATGTTAATTCTGCTCCAGAACATCAGTTTAAGCTTTTATTCCTATTTGAACTTCTTCACCTGCCCGATTACTTTCCTTTGGAAAATTTGGGAAAAACCATATGTTCTTGCATTCTTTTCCTCATTTTAATTTCTAGATCTAAGCCATATTTTGATCTCAAGCTACATTAGCGTATATGTTTTTGTTCTTTGTCTCATTCTTAGCAGAAGCGTTCTTGATCTTTGTCTGAGCCTCTTTTAAAAAGTTTGTTGTTGCTGGGCGTTGTTACATTTCAAAATTTACATCTCTGTTGATGGTTTAGAGCTTAAACAGAATAGGCAGATGAAATAGTTATAGATTGCAATACATGAAGAATGAACATCTATTCCTCCAGTTGATCTCACATTTATTTGTGTTACTCTTGTCGTAGGCTCCACATATTCCAATTCCTGGTCGTCTGACATAGTCTCTACCTCATATTTGTTGTCCTCTTTCTGCTACTTCTTTCATCACTAGTCAGTTCTTGCTCCCCATCTCATTGTTTTGTAATTTCATGCATTTCTGTTACTCTTGCTGGGTATTAAGCATGCAGGAATGGTTCAAAGGTCTTGGCTAAAAGATCCTTCAACCTTTTATTGAAATGCATTTGCAATATTCATGAGAAAGTGCAAGTTTGAACAATGTTGAAGTATTTTTGAGAAATTCTGGGATATGCTAGAAAAGTTTTTTTATATTGTAGCCAATTTAGATTAATCCTAAGCTTCTTCTCTGCTGTCATTATTTGGTTAATTTGGTGTGCTTAAAGCTTTTACATTGGTGCAGGGTGTACCTTTACTACATGTTCCTCTTCAAGTAGTTACCTCGAAGTATTATGGTGAAAGCGAAAGGTTATTATCATCCGTATTTAATGCAGGAAACGAGCTTGCCAATGGTGCAATTATATTCCTGGATGAGGTAAAAGAGCTTTCCACAAGTATCAAAAATTGTGTCAGATGTGGCATGGAGTCTGCATCCTCAATTTTAAGCTTTAATCTTTTTAAGGTCATGCTTCCACGTCGACATAGTTGATTGCGTTATAGGATAGGTATTGTATATGGTCACCATATCACATCCTTAAAAACGTTATTCCCTTATTCTTCCATTTGTTTCTCTAGGCTAATCGGTGTTACATATTTTAGATTCTTATTTGTGGCCATCTTTTTGTTAATTATCCATATGTGCTTAGAATTCACAAAATCGGGAAAGCCTATATAGGGGTACATAATGCGGGGCTTATATTCCTTTGCAGGATAGAGTTGTTGGTGAGTAAGAGTGGAGAAACATAGGAAGAATTGTGTCATTTATGTTCTCAATTTGGTTTACTCATTGTACTATGCTTGAGACGTAAGAAAATTTTGGCACTCCAAAAATTTGGGATGAAGTTGAGCTAAGTTTCACGGCGTAGTGATGCCATCTTGGATCGAATGCAATGTATTGTGCAGGGAACACAAGGTATCTGCATGTATTTGTTGGGTGCTTTTATTAGAAGTGTTCATTTTCCTTGATGCGCTCGCTCCTATATATCGAGATCATATCTTTTACGTTACATTGGGGATTGTAGTCACATTTTCTTCTAATTTTAGCATTGAACAATGAAATCCTATTCTTCAAACTTGGAGCTTGACATGGCAAAAATGGAGCCCGGTGTGTTGGGGGCCGAAAATGGTATGGAAATCGTATATACATTATTTGATATTCTATATAATAGAGATTTGATGATTCAAAGATGGAACTATTTATAACAATTTATTCGATGGCATTTTAGGCCCTATGATTGTGTAACAATGAGAGAAATGAAGAGTCATTGACAAGCTTCTTTGGACAATAAAGTTGGATTTAAGGTAACTTTAGGGTGATAAATCCATTTCATCGACACCTAATTGCTTCATGTTTCTTAATCATCTTTGATGCTTCCACGCTTCGGGGCTTTCTTTGTTCCAAAGCAAGAGGAAAGCAAAGATATTAAGTTCAGTCTTCAAGGTAAAGGAACAGAACTCAGCCACGAGGATGTTGTTATTACTTACTGTTGCAATCACAAGTTGCACAAATACATCCGATCCTAGTGTGATGCTTGGAGGAGGCTGGTCGCAAAGAAAGCCACAGAATTATGGCTTGAGGTTTGGCTTCACTATGCCTAGCGGGGTGATTTCGGTTGAAGTTTACTCGGTTGAGAACCTTTGCAAATTGTGAACCGAGATGAAACCGTGGATCAAGATTAGCCTTGCACGGGTGCAGTATGGTAACTAGGTATTAACCTCTTAAAATTTAACTCTTAAAAATCAATTATTTGTGGCCATCTTTTGTTAATTATCCATATGTGCTTAGAATTCACAAAATCGGGGAAAGCCTATATGGGGTACATGTCTTGGGGCTTATATTCCTTGCGAGATAGAGTTGTTGGTGAGTAAGAGTGGAGAAACATAGAAGAATTGTGTCATTTATGTTCTCGGTTGGTTTACTCATTGTACTATCTTGCGGAATGAAAAAGTGTTTTGGCACTCAAAATTTTGGATGAAGTTGGCCAGTTTCGGGAGCGTAGTGATGCCATCTTGGATCGAATGCAATGTATTGTGCAGGAACACAAGGTATCTGCATGTATTTGTTGGGTGCTTTTATTAGAAGTGTTCACTTTTCCTTGATCTGCTCCGCTCCTATATATCAGATCATATCTTTTACGTTCTGTTGGGGATAGTAGTCCTGTTTTCTTCTAATTTTAGCATTGAACAATGAAATCCTATTCTTCAAACTTGGAGCTTGACATGGCAAAAATGGAGCCGATTGTGTTGCGGGACCTAAAATGGTATGGAAATCGTATATACATTATTTGATATTCTATAGAATAGAGATTTTGATGATTCAAAGAAATGGAACTATTTATAACAATTTATTCGATGGCATTTTAGGCCCCATGATTGTGTAACAATGAGAGAAATGAAGAGTCATTGGCAAGCTTCTTTGGACAATAAAGTTGGATTTAAGGTAACTTTTAGGGTGATAAATCCATTTGATCGACAAACCTAATTGCTTCATGTTTCTTAATCATCTTTGATGCTTTCACGCTTTCAGGGCTTTCTTGTTCCAAAAGCAAGAGGAAAGCAAAAGATATTAAGTTCGGTCTTCAAGGTAAAGGAAAGAACTCACCCGAGGATGTTGTTATTACTTCTTGTGCAATCACAAGTTGCACAAATACATCCGATCCTAATGTGATGCTTGGAGGAGGCTGGTCCAAAGCCATAGAATTGTGGCTTGAGGTTTGGCTCCACTATACCACAAGCAGGGTGATTTCATTGAAGTTTACTCGGTTGAGGCACTGCAAATTGTGAACAGATGAAACCGTGGATCAAGATTAGCCTTGCACAGGGTGCGGTATGGTAACTAGGTATTAACCTCTTAAAATTTAACTCTTAATAACCAATTATATATTAAATGTGAATCATTTTTTTTTAGTGGCCTTATGAGCTATCTACCGCCTAGCAAGTTTTCAGCTTGTTGGATATGGGTGTACAACCCCGCATTGGGAGCTGTAGTGAGCTGCAGCGGATGTGGCCGCTGTTGCAATTCGCAGCAATGACGGGTTTTATGCTTTCTCTTGGGTTATGATGACTATCGTATTTATGATACAATCGTTTATGTCGTAGATAATAAGCTGCGGCTCTTCTTTTCTCGAAATTGCAACTTTGAAGGTTGTGTACATCCTTTAACCTTGTGAACTATCTAGCATTGCCTCCTTTCTTTGAATAAAGACAATATTCAATTTAGTTTACGTTTCTGAACCGTGTAGGTGAACATTGAGTTTGAGACGGAATCTATTGGTATAAGTGAGGAAGGTATGGCCGTCATTGGATGAGGTTGCAGCGGTAAGGCACCTGCTATTGGAATGGTAGGTGAAAGGGATACTTTTGTGTACTTGATACACGTTGCATTCTTTGTGTATTCGAGTACTCAATCTTGATCTTATCCGAGATGTTCAACCTGTACATATGTTATAGTAATGTAGAAATTCATGTGTAGATATTGCGCAGGGCATCTTTTTAAATCCCGGCTGGTTACACTTTTTCCATAGTTTTGCAGATTTATTTGGGGATCCTATTTTTTACTCGAAGGCTCCTTCGTTAAGCACTTCAATGTTACGCATTTCTGCGACATCCTAGGTGAATCGAGCCCTTGAAAACGTGGAGCATCGCGGTAAATATGCCTAGTTAACTATGTTTGCAAGTGTATCGGGTTCCATGGTTCCATTTACTAAATCTGTAATAAATATTGTAATCCATATTGGGTCGTCCATATGCATATCACGGTTTGTAATTAGCATATTGGGTGCGTCTATATCTTGGTATAGCATGTAAAATCTTGCTCATTTGATGCCAGTCAGGTCCAATATCTATGGTTATCATAATTAAGTGCCACGTGATGGCAACTTATTCAATGGTGATATGCCCATTATCGATAAGGTTAACATATATGTACGGCCGGGTGGAGTGTAAATTTCAACATTTGCAAATGTCTTTCAAATTCATATTGATACCAAATTGTGAGATCATGTAATGTGAAGTACTCCCCTCCTTGCATTTTTACTTCTCTCCCATTCAATTTAATTCAATTCTGAAAACACATATAACCTCATAACAATTATCTCAATATATATTATACTGGAAGTTCAAGATTTAATATGTTAAATAAGCTACACATTTATGCCCCTAGGAAAATTTTGAGAAACCCCGAGGAAAATGGAAACTTTGAGGAATCTTTATAAAGCTTGAATAATTTAAGCGATTGTACAAATGTCGTGAGGGAATCTAATGGGAGTCATGAAGTCCCAACATTAAAACTTTTTGTCTTAATTTCACAGAGTCTTGACATTAGAACTTGATGTCTTAATTTCTAAATATCTCAATTTGCAAGCTCGAATTAGATACCATACGAAGTGCACAATACTCGCATGAGCATATTGAAGAATATAAGGCAATCTTAATAGTATATTAACGAATCGTGCAATGGTCTAGTGGAACCCTAAGGATTGTATGAGAGTCTCCATGTAACTTTGAGGAATGTGGAGGAATCAAAGGGAAATCTTAAATAAGCCATCCAGGGTGTGTCTGAAAATCTAGAAGAAAGCAATAGCATTCGTCTATATCGAGTGTTGGTATTTCGTTTTTTCGTGTACATCTGCCAAGAATTGGAGGAGTCAAAATTATATAACCACATCTTTAAGTCTGCAAGATGGAGCAAACCATAGGGGCTGCATCTTCTGAGCACCACGTCGTTCCATTTTTCGAGCTCTTTGAATACGCTCATCGATTCGATTTTTTTTTTTTATCACAATCAAAAGCCTTGGAGTCAACAGTGCTATATTAATCTTCTGTATCTATTTGCAGGTACTTAAGGGACAACAGAAACCAATGGAACAAATAATTTGCAATTGACTAATATAGCAAAATTCATGTTCGCATTTGAGATTGCCACAACCCCTGTCCTATTCACATGTTCGTGATCATATGATGTTGCTAACCAAATATGTTGTTTCTATTGTGGAATTCATGCCCTTAGTAATAACATGCAAGAATATGTTATTCTAAAAAAACCCGATATCAAGAGTCTGTTTACGTCTAATACATCTAGATAATGCAGGCGCTATCAACACATTAGGTTAATTGTGAGAAAGGGCTAGATATTATGAGCAAAGGCCCAGATTATCGCTCTTAGTTTCAACAGGTTTGGCATATTGAAAGGCATTCTCCCCTAATGAAAAAAAAAGAAACTTTGCACAACCCGTCAAAGTGCAAGAATGCAAAAGGAGGTGAATGAGAACAACTAGACGACATTGTCACTTCAAGAGCTTGTGAAAAGCTTTCTCCTATTGATTCAAAAGCTAGATGGCATTATCACTTCAGCCCATACAGTTTCATCTCCAGTTCAAACCTAAATCAAGTACATTAAAAGTGAGCTCATTCAGTTAGGGAATCTAAGGGAAATCCTAGGGGAATCTAAAGGGAATATAGAATTTAAGAGTGTGTTTTGCAGGAATGACTTGACAGACTCTTTCATAATACGAAATCCTAGAAAATCTCAAGGAATCTCGAAATAGTCTTTGTGAGTTGCTCATACATAAATTTTGATAAAAAATGACCAGTCGACTTGATACATTTAGGTATATCATTCACATTGGGTGCGCTTTGGAGTAAATCTTTGTATAGTCTTACGGATACTCGCAGTATCCTAGAGAATTTTAATACATTCTTGGAAAACCTATGTACGTACATTCGATTTCGTACACTCCTAGAAAGTTCTAAAATCTTCTAGAATGTTCTAGAAAGTTCTAGAATTCTAAAATGTTTTAGAATATAAGAGAATCTAGGGGAAATCTAAGAGAATCCTTCCAAATGTAAGGGAATCTTTGGGAATGTAAGGAAATAGGGAAATACTTCCAGAAAGTTCTGGGATGTTTTGAAAGTTTCAAAATGTTCAGAAAGTTCTAGAATGTTTTAGAAATTTGTAAAATGTAAGGGAATCTAGGAGAATTAAAGGGAATCTAAGGAAATCTCATAAATTATAAGAGAATCTAGGAAGATATTTACAAGTCTAAAGGAATCTCTTAAAATCTAGTTGAATCTAGGGGAATCTTCATAATATCTAAGGGAATCTAAAAAGATCTTGATGAGATCTTAGAGTTTTTTTAAGATTTTGCAAAGAGCCACAATAGAATGTTCTAAAATGTTTCATAATAAAGGTATACAATATAAATCTTGGAAAAAAAAATGTTCTAGATGCTCAGTGTAAGCGCCCCAGTCTAAAAATAGAAAGTGTTTTAGACATGTTGCACAGATCCAAGATAGATTATTTTGGAAGGTTTTAAATGCTCATGGGTAAGCACTCTAAAGTTGAAGAATATAAGGGAATGCTAAAATTGGAATTTGCACTGTTGGAACATGCACCGTAGGACGTGTTAAATTTCTTGTATATATATACAAGTGTTTGTAATATAAGGGACTGCATAAAGCCCGAAGATTCTTTGAAGATTCCCCAAAATTCCATCAAGATTCCCTTAGATTCTCAAAACTTTTCAGAAGATTCCCCTAGATTCCCAAAGATTCTATTAAGATTCTCCTAGATTTCTAAAGGTTTTCTTGGATTCTTAATGTTCTACAAAGATTCCCCTAGATTCTTAAGATTCTATAGAGATTCCCCTAGATTTTATTAAGATTCCCAAAGATTCTCTAAAGATTCCCCTAGATTCCAAAAAAATACCCTAAAATTCCTCTAGATTCTCCAAGATTCTATCAAGATTCTCCTAGATTCTTCAAGATTCCATTAAGATTCCCATAGATTCTTAAAGATTTTATGAAGATTCCTTTAGATTCTCCTAGATTCCCAAAGATTCAATTGAGACTCCCTAAGATTCTCTAAAGATTCCCTTAGATTCTAAAAGAATACCCCAAGATTCTATCAAGATTCTTATAGATTCTCTAAGATTCCATTAAGATTCCTTTAGGTTCTTAACGATTTTATCAAGTTTCCCCTAGATTCCCAAAGAAGTGCTTGAGATTCCTATAGATTCTCTTGAGATTCCTCTAGTTCCCATAGATTCTATGAAGATTCCCCTAGACTCCCCAAGATTCCATCAAGTTTCCTTTAGGTTCTTAAAGATTTTATCAAGATTCCCTTAGATTCCCTTACATTCTCAAAGATGCTCCCTTGAGATTCCCATAGATTCTCTAAGATTCTCATGATATTCTTCTGGATTCCCTAAGATTCTATAAAGATTCTCCTAGATTCCGTCAACTTACCAAAGATTCCTTGAAACTCGAACATTCCAAAAAAATTCTTAATGTTTGATCGTGTTGGCTCAACCACGACAAAATAGTGTCAAAGCACCACTCATTGGAAGCTCTCGTGAGAGAATCCATTGGCGTGGGCCCCATCTTCATCGACCCCTTCTACCAAAGCTACATTGTTTTGAAGGCAATTCAACAAAAGGAAGCTTCCTAGAATGTCCACTAATAAATGCTTTGCCACCTCACTACTTTTTTTATTAATGAGGGTGCCACCTCACCTCTTTAAAAAAAAAAACTAATTTAATATTAAAAAGTTAATGGCTAGGATTTATGCTCACCTTTTGATCTAACGGTTAGAATCTGCTACACCAAATTCACTTTTTGGCACCTTCCTTGCACCTTCCCTATAAAAATCAAGGGCTAGGATTTTGCCTTCCCCTTTGATCCTACGGTTCATAGATGGGGTGTATGCCCCCATGCATGACTCATGCATGCCCCCATCAAAATCCAAGGGCTTAAGCTATGCCACCTCATCAACTTTTTATCCAAGGGCCAAGATCAAAACTTTATATGTAATGTGCTATTTTACGACCACCCCCATGAGTTTCTATATACATATTATTATAATTTTGTGGGTCTATCTATTATGGCTTATGAACATCTGCGAGTAAAATTCAAGCTTAGTATGTTACGTTGAGTGCCAAGAACGCAGTTAGAAGAAGCCATAGGTAAATAACAAAGCTTTTGACCTATGAGTCTTCTACAATAATAGGACGCGGGCATAAAAAAAGGTTGCATGAAGGATTAAGAAGGCATTGACGAAAGACATCTGCAAAAAGTCAGTCATCCTTTGTGATTGCATTCATGTTTGCAAATGCAAATGTTGCAAGAGGACAATTTTAAAGGTAAGGCTATCGAGCTATGTTTATCATAGCTAGGACGAAAAGAAATAATGCCTAATCTATTGTTCATGGGATTTGAAAGAATACTTAGGAGGTTGTCACCAGCAGAGTACACTATTAACTGTTTATTAAATAGAGTACACTATTAACTGTTTATTAGATAGGTGATGCAAAATGTGATTCACCAAATGATATACTGGAGAAAGTAAAGCAGAGTACACTATTAACCGTATTACATAGGTGATGCAGAATGTGATTTAATATTTAACGAATGATAGTGGAGACAGTAATTAAAGGCACAAATGGCTCTCCAATTTCTACCCAATAACAAACTACTCACCTTCAAAAGAGCTTATCTAATTTTTAGATGTTATGATTGTCTATCCTAGGAGACAATCTTGTGTTGGGAGTCTTACCAGGAGAAAAACAAAAAGCCTTTCTACATGCACTTGGAAGTGGCGAGCTGAACAACATGGTTAAATAGTCACTTGTGCTGACAAAGGAGGGGACAGCTTTAGTACAGGTAGCTGATGAATCAGGGGTCAAGTTAGAAAATGAAAAGCCACATCTGTCTGAAAGCAGAGTTGATTATGCTTGAGGAAGCCACAAATGTTACCCATCATATCTCTGACGTCCTTTAACTCCCATGAAGTAAACAATAAGCGCACTTGCACAACCTCAGCAACAACTTTTGACTGGCTGCTTGTTAGCTGACCCAGATTGACACGGAATAAATTTCATGGATACCCCAAATGATTGGCTCATGAATATTGATGAGGAAACGCGTATTTGGTATGCTCAGACCCTGAAGATGTTACATATCAGTATAAATAAGCACAATATTATGCAAATGTGGGTGGCTCACCTGTATTTCAATATATGGGTACACATAACGGTCAGAAACTCCATCATCTTAAGTAGTTATAGAGCATCTCAAGACGAACTTTGCTTGTTTGGCATTATCTTGTGAACTAAATATTACTGTCATTAGAGTTGCATGCAACTGGTTGTCAAGCTAGAGCCGATCAATTCGGAGCTTTAATCTGCATATCATCTTACATGTCATACCACAAAGCAGAGGATAAAGATTTGAAAGGAACATACTAAGATGTTCCTTAAGTTTTTGTGGTTCCTAAACAGATAAATAAAGCAGTTCTTCTGGAGGGTGGTCAACAATTAAGATGCCAAAATTGGCAAGTTGTACGACTATTTGAAACTGGCTCCCACATGCATCATTTGAAACATTTTTAGGATGACCCTTTATTATCTTGTGATCCAAAGGATTGTGGACAACACCTATGATCAGAGCATATTGAAGCACGGGAATCTTTTGTTGAAAAGTCCTTAAAAAACAAATGCCACGAGCATTTCTGCAAAAAGCAAGTTGCAAAAAGCAAGTCTGTGATCAGTTTAGAGACAAAAAGCTTTATAAAGCAAACAAAACTGCAAGAAGTCAAGCACTGAAGGCAAATAGAGACAACGGAAAAAGTAAACACCAGAGTTGAACACTATCTGACAACTCTTGCGGTATAACGTGTGCCCTTGCATGGTTCAAGGCATAAATGCCTAGTGACTGTTCCAAATTTACTCAATAGAATAGAATTGCTCAAATTTACTGAGTAATATAGAATGCCCAAAGCCTTTGGGAAATGGACTACGTTTAGAAACATCAAAGGTTAAAACAACATTTATCTGATCTTGAGAGTCAAAAAATAGAATTCCATCGATTGTCCAGCCAGTGATTGTGGTCACAAAAACATACTGACCTGATAAGAAGTTGAGAGGGCCTTAGAAAGATAGTGGATTATTGATTTCAAGGAGAGATACGGTAAGCAAAAAGCTCACCATGTCTGCTGCCATTGCTCCACAGAAAAGATGCTCATATTTTGCATCCACTTGTATAGCAATCCTTCAATATTATCCCTAAACTAGAAGCTAAATGGAAAGGTTTACCTTGAAGTAGCGTGCCTTCAAAAAACTACTCTTAGAACTCTAAATATGGTAGTTCCCCCAATGTTCAATTACTCTGGAACCCTTAAACACAGCCCTAGATTTGCAGAAAAAAGGGGCAGCAGGAATTTCTGTATATTTACTGCGGCAAAACAATCGGATAGTATTTTCTTTCACAAGCTACGCCTAGAAACTGGAGCTATACCTTAGGACTGTCGGCTTTCATCTTCTGTAAGAAGGTAGATATGAGCTAAGAGCAGAAGCAAGTTGCACATTTTGCAAAACAAACAAAATATAGAACTGAAAAAAAGTACCCATAAGCTTCTTGTAAAAGGCCCATATGACTGCAAGCACTAAGAATCCCAATAAATGTTATGCCATCGGGTTTTATTCCACTCTGCTGTCACAGCATACTGTAGAGATCTTAATAATGGATGTGAACGCCTTTCTGTAACTTCATCCGATTGTGAAAGTGAGAGCACAAGCAAACTGGCAACAATAACATGCACTGTGTTGCAGATAACTGCTCCAGTCAAAAGAAGACTAATTGAAAGTACCTGCATGATTTCCAGTGTCACAAGTTGCATTTACAAAGTGTAATAAATTTTTATTTCAATACTCACAATGAGAAGCCACCATCGATTCTGATTACTCATTCCTGAAGCAACAACACCCGATACCCCGAATGTCCAAAGTGCCATCCACGAAAGGGAAAGCACAAGAAAGGCATATGAAACTCTTTGAGATGCAGGTGTCTCTGAAACCATTTTCAAAGCTTGCCGTAATACCAATGTGGTGAAAGGCAACCTAAATAAAATCTAGTCAACATAAAGTTCACATGCCCATAAAAAAAACACTATTAACAATGAAAACCAGCAAAGATGGCACGATGACCAGTTTGGTACAAATGGCAGACACAAAACCTTTGTCCCTTACATCTTCCCCCTGATCTCTCTTCCAAATATATGGGCAGTGCCCCTCAACAGATGCCTCATTGCAAAAATACTCTTCACTTTTATTCAAGATTCTAGTACAGTGTTTGAATAAAAAACAAAGACAAACATATTATTGCGATTATTGCAAACATATTACTAGTGCATACCTATCCATGACTGACATGGTATACAGGAACTGCAGAACCGCACCCACCGCGAACGAAATTCCAAAGAAGAACTGTCCATCCCTAAAACAAAACACACTTATCACGGCAAGATATGTTGTCAAACTGTGAACTGCAACCTTGATCATTCCATCTGGCCGAAGACGTAAGAGAGCTAGCAATGCCAACGCAAGCAAAGAACCCAAAACACTGGCCACAGCATAAATTGGCCAAAACTTCTCGGTTTGATAGCCATCACTTTGTATAAGTCCAGCTGTATTGGTGAACCTGTTCAAATTGAGACGATTGACTTTTCGGAATCTGTTAATTCCAAGGACAGCAAGGACGAATCCAAGGCCCACCATATGTATGATGAACACTCCCAGCCAAAGAATATCCCGCCACTTTCTTGGGCGCTCTGGCACAGGAGGGGTAGTGACTCCTGCACTGGATAAAGATACTGATTCATTGAAACTGTATCACACAAATAATATCATTAGCAAAATCCCCTGTTTGTCAACTTGGGCGGATGTGGATGAAAATCTTATGCGCTCACTACAACCAGGGGGCAGGAAAAAAATGCGGGAAAAAAAAAATTGCCACCGCAATTAAATAATCGCCACCTCATCCTCCCCGAAAACTCACTGGATTCAACAGTCTGTCGACTCCGCCATAGTCGTCCCTTGCTTCAGACGCCCGAGATAATTGAATTAAAGATCTTGGCATGGAAACGCCAGAGGTCGGCCAAGTAAGGTCAAGTTGAGTAGAGCCACTTTTTTTCAATGGGCAAAAAAAACACAGCCCAACATGCTTAACTGGAGTTCAGTCCTGCTAGCAAACACAGTCAGAGTGAGCCATCGACGTCGGAAGGAAGAAAATAGCCATAAGCTTGAGAAAATAGACACTTAAATGTTTCACAAATCCAATAAACTGCCTAGCAGTAAGATTGAAAGATGTTCCATTCTGAGCTACGGAAGATTTCCTTGCCGGATTTGCCAGCATAGTCAAGCTCAAAGAACATACCGCATCGAGAATCATACCGCATCATAGTCTGCTGGAGCTCCTCCACATGGCCGCCATTACAATCATGAAGAAATGCAGAGTATGGGAAAGATCATCTAAAATGCTGCAACCTCGCAAACAGAGGGCCGCAAATACAGAGACAATCGATCCAAACCTAAACTTGGAGTTGGGCGGCGACCACCGAAATGCTCATCTCGAATTCGTTTGGAGCAGATTTGCGCTTCAGTTCCAAGCTCTGCCACTGCTCCATCACCATGGACCTTGGCCGCCTTGCCCGCGAAAAACATTCGAAATAAAATATATTTTTTTCAAACTTCATTTCTTTTCTTTTCTTTTCTTTTGATTTTCCCTCTATAGCCTTTTTTTCAAAATCCATGCCACGTAATTAACTGTAATTAATGGCTCATTAAAAATTGCTGCCACCTCATTATGTCAAATGACACCTCACACGTAGCATTAAATGCGATCAATATGTGTGGCAACATCCGGCCCATCGATCTAGCAATATTCGGCCTATGAGATGAATTCAAACTTTCTTGGGTATTTTTTGTGTCCCGCGGACCGCCGATTTTGGTATGGATGGCCCAAGCGTGGACACCAAAATCTATACTTACAAGGGGGCAGCTTATATAATTGTATATATATACAAGTATTTGTACTATAAGATAGATAGATAGTAGTTTTAACGTCACGCCACTAGGCAGCATCCAACTGGACATGTGACCACACACCACACTACATTGCTTGGTTGGGCCCTGCCCCCAACCACCTGTGGTCACCACACTACATTGCTTGGTTGGGACACTACATTGCTTGGTTGGGCCCTGCCCCCAACCACCTTACATTGCGTCTGTTGGGATTTGACCCCCAACAGTACCGAGTGCGATTCTGGGCGGTCTCGAACTCGAGACCACATTGCTAAGGAACTAGTGTGTTACCACTAGACCAAACGCCCAGACGCAGGAGTGTACGAAGTCGGATGTAGGTACATAGGTTTCCCCAGAATCTATTAAAGATTCTCTTGAGATTCCCTTAAATTTCCAAAAATTATCTCAAGATTCCTCTAGATTGCCCAAGATGCTAGGTAGATTCTCCTAGATTCCATTAGATTCTATGAAGATTCCCCTACAAGCACACCTTCTCCTAGATCCTCTTGGATTTTGTCCTAGATTTCCTAAGATTGCACAAAGATTCCCCTAGATTCTTAAGATTCTATAAAGATTTCCCTAAATTTTTCGAGAATTATCCTAACATGCCTCTAGATTCCCCAAGATTCTATTTAAATTCATTCAAAATTTCAAGGATTCATTCAAATTTTGTAAAGATTCCCCTATATTCTCAAAGATTTTATGAATATTCCTTTGAATTCTCCGAAATTCTCAATGATTTTCATGAGATTCCCATAGATTCCCCTAGCTTTCAAAAGGTTGTTTCAAGATTCACCTAGATTCCCCATGATTCTATGTAGATACTCTTCGATTTCCTTAGATTCTATGAAGATTCCTTTAGGTTCTCCAAAATTTCATCAAGATTCCCCTCGATTATTAAAGATTTTATGAAGATTCCTTTAGATCCTATGAAGTCCCTTTAGGATCTTCAAGATTTCATCAAGATTCTCCTAGATTCCCAAAGATTCTCTAAAGATTCACATAAATTCCCTAAGATTCTATGTAGATTCTCATAGACTCTCTAAGATCCTAAGAAGATTTCCATAGATGCTCAAATATTCTATGAAGATTCCCTTCGATTCCCTTAGATCCTTTCTCGAGATTCCCCCTAGATTCCTAAATATTGCCCCAAGATTCACCTAGATTCTCCACGATTCTATGTAGATTATCTTGGATACCCTTAGATTCTATGAAGATTCCTCTAGGTTCTCAAAGATATAAATTGCCTATCGACATCGTGCACTCTAATTTGGCGAAATGATAAAAGTTTTAGCAAAATGAGATAACTATTTCCAAACAACCCATTTAATGGTTTCCAAACAAGGTTGAAGCATTGTTAATTTGACAGATATTGCCCTCATTGAACCATATTTGTTATCCCCGATGTGCCATGTATTTGTTAACAAAGGGCAAGCATCTAAATCAAAACACAAGAATGCAAATTATAAAAGTTTTATAATCGATCGATTTTTATGCATGCTAAATTCGGCCCCTCTATCTTGCACCTTTATCTTCTACCACTAATCGCATTTTTACCACTAGCTGGCCATTTTTTTCTATCATTTATTAAAAAACTATTATGCGTGTATTGAGTTGAGCAAATGCATCGGTGAGTCTTTGATCCGAACTGTGCATGATATCTCACAACACGTGAGACAACTCATCTCAAAGTGGGTTCGTATAATCGAATTAAATACCGCCTCAAAATGCAATAATTTATAGACTCTAAATCCACTCCATTGCATATTTCAACACGTGTGAGATCTCATTTTAAAATAAAATGCCAATTCGCATATAGTGTTATTTTGCCATCTAATAAATGAGAACAAAAAGAAAAAAGAAATGGATGTTCTATGTTGTTTGAATGT
This sequence comes from Isoetes taiwanensis, assembly GCA_021234155.1. Lineage (NCBI taxonomy): Eukaryota > Viridiplantae > Streptophyta > Lycopodiopsida > Isoetales > Isoetaceae > Isoetes > Isoetes taiwanensis. Next base: position 23,757 of record JAJEKV010001025.1, on the reverse strand, counting down.
GCTTAAGGCATTGGTACACAAAGAGAGAGGCTATTGGAGTCGTGCATATTTGCTTGGTGTGAGTTCTGGCGTTGCAAGTCAACATCTGTTTCATAGGCTATATTAACGTAATGGAGTCATTTCATTGTGTTCACTAGTTTGTTCTAACTTCATGCAAATGTGTTTGACATTGCCCACATGTTATAATGTTGTACCTAATTTCCTAGAATGCAAAATGAGGAACAAAGCGAAGCCTTTTTGCAACAACAAATCACATCTTTATAAAGCATCTCCCCAAGAAATTGAGTTGCTTTTCAGATTCCTTCGTCCAAGACTATACATTTTCCATACATTCTAATGGGTCCTGAGTATAATCATTGTGCAACCATTACAAATTGCAAGAAAGTTATCAGGGTAAGCTCCTTGGTAAGCCATCTCTCTCTAGAGATGAGATTGGGGCTCTGTTCTATAACTTCAAAGTGGCTCCTGGAACCTCCCCTGTTATGCGGAAAATTCTTCATGCTTGGTCACAGGTGCAACATCTCTTCTCTCCTATGGATCCCCCTAGAGAAGCGGGTGGTTTTAGTGTATTTTGGAATACTAGGATCTGGGAGAGGGACGGGCTCCCCCTGGCCCTAGCACACCCGCGTATCTTTGTCAAATGGAAGAGCAGTGGAATAATTCAACTACAACACTTGTGGATTAATGGCAGATGGGTCTCTTGGACTATATTCAAGAGGATAATCTTGAACCCAGGGGAAGGAGACCGAAAAGTCCTAAAGGAAATCCTTGGGAAGGTCACTAATATGACAGGTATTGTGGGGTCACAGGAGACCTGGCTATATGATGGGGTAAAACCAAGACAATTGAGAGAAGGATTTATGAGGGATGTATGGGGATACTCCCCTCATAGCGAGGGACCAGGCTTGGGGTTAGTTTGGCGGGGCACCAAAACCTTACTTGCCTAACTCTTGGAAATCTATTTGTTCTAGGAAGATTCAGTTCTTGATGGTTAGCTCTTCAAGGGGATTAAGCACTAAGGAAAGACTATTTAGAAAGGGAATCTCTACGATGATAAATGTCCATTGGGCTGCCAGTTCTTGAATGCATTTTCATCTTTTCTTCCCCCCCTGATCGCTGAATTTTGGCAATGGGTTTGTCCTATCATTGATATCATGTTAAGCCAACTAGTCCGCCACATCCGTCCTCATCATCGATTCTTTGATTGACGCCTCCCCGGTGAACTGGCACTTTGGGTTATCCGGAAGCACCGTTGTGATGTGGCTTTCAAAGGACAAGGGATCTCCGGGCCAATAAGCTAAAAATTCCTTCAATATGGAGGTCGCCTCGATGGCTTTTATCTCATCACAAGAAGAAAGGCTCGAAATATAATAAAGATCTTGACAAAATTGGAACGGTAGGGTTCTATTCTCGCACTTGCCATTGGGTGGATAACGAGTAAGTTAGTTGGAATCTTGAGCGGGTTCTACTCTCACTTGGATGGTCCCTGATTGAATGGAGCTGGATCCCTCTATAGTACCCACTCTTAGGTGAAGAAAGTAGATTCTCCTTATAGTAGCCTTTTAATGGGGAAGACAGTAGAGGCCCATTCTTCTTATAGTACTTGGGGATTTCACATCAACTATATCTCCCTCTTGAGGGTCTCTATTGTATTTACTTTATATTTTCTAATATATATACATATCTTACCATCAAAAAAAAAACCATCATTGATATCATGTTAAGCCAACTAGTCTACAGCCCACATCGGGTCCTCATCATCGACCGTTCTTTGTATTGACGCCTCCCCGGTGAACCCGGCACTTTGGGTTATCTCGAAGCACCGTTGTGATGTGGCTTTTCTATGGACAAGGGATCTCAGATCAATAAGCTAAAAAATTCCTTCAATATGGAGGTCGCCTTATGGCTTTATCTCATCACAAGAAGAAAGGCTCGAAATATAATAAAGATCTTGACAAAATTGGAACGCCGGTAGGGTTCTATTCTCACTCAGGATGCCATTGGGTGGATAACGTAAGTTAGTTGGAATCTTGAGCGGGTTCTACTCTCACTTGAGATGGTCCCCCGTCTTGGAATGGAGCCGATCCCCTATAGTACCCACTCTTAGGTGAAGAAAGTAGATTCTCCTTATAGTAGCCTTCTAGTGGGGAAGGCAGTAGAGGCCCATTCTTCTTATAGTACTTGGGGATTTCACATCAACTATATCTCCCTCTTGAGGGTCTCTATTGTATTTACTTTTATATTTTCTAATATATATACATATCTTACCATCAAAAAAAAAAAAAAAAAACCATCATTGATATCATGTTAAGCCAACTAGTCGGCCACATCCGGGTCCTCATCACCAATTCTTTCGTATTGAATCCCCTGGTGAACACGCACTTTGGGTTATCCGGAAGCACCGTTGTGATGTGGCTTTCGGTGGACAAGGGATCTCCATCAATAAGCTAAAAAATTCCTTCAATATGGAGGTCGCTCTGATGGCTTTATCTCATCACAAGAAGAAAGGCTCGAAATATAATAAAGATCTTGACAAAATTGGAACCGGTAGGTTCTATTCTCACTGATGCCATTGGGTGGATAACGGTAAGTTAGTTGGAATCTTGAGCTGGTTCTACTCACTTCAGATGGTCCCAGATTTGGAATGGAGTCGATCCTCTATAGTACCCACTCTTAGGTGAAGAAAGTAGATTCTCCTTATAGTAGCCTTCTAGTGGGGAAGACGAGTAGAGGCCCATTCTTCTTATAGTACTTGGGGATTTCACATCAACTATATCTCCCTCTTGAGGGTCTCTATTGTATTTACTTTATATTTTCTAATATATATACATATCTTACCATCAAAAAAAAAAAAACCATCATTGATATCATGTTAAGCCAACTAGTCTGGCCACATCTGGTCCTCATCACTGACCGTTGCTGTATTGACGCCTCCCTGGTGAACCTGGCACTTTGGGTTATCTGGAAGCACCGTTGTGATGTGGCTTTCGGTGGACAAGGGATCTCCGTCAATAAGCTAAAAAATTCCTTCAATATGGAGGTCGCTCTGATGGCTTTATCTCATCACAAGAAGAAAGGCTCGAAATATAATAAAGATCTTGACAAAATTGGAACGCTGGTAGGGTTCTATTCTCACTTCAGATGCCATTGGGTGGATAACGAGTAAGTTAGTTGGAATCTTGAGCGGGTTCTACTCTCACTTCAGATGGTCCCGGTACTGGAATGGAGCTGGATCCCTCTATAGTACCCACTCTTAGGTGAAGAAAGTAGATTCTCCTTATAGTAGCCTTCTAGTGGGGAAGACGAGTAGAGGCCCATTCTTCTTATAGTACTTGGGGATTTCACATCAACTATATCTCCCTCTTGAGGGTCTCTATTGTATTTACTTTATATTTTCTAATATATATACATATCTTACCATCAAAAAAAAAAAAAAAAAAAAAAAAAAAAAAAAAAAATTTGCAAGAAAGTTCACTTTTGAACTTGAATAATCAAGGCAACTTACATTTGATCGTGAATAATCAGGCAACTTCATTGATACATGACCATGCTGGTAGTGTTGGTTGACGGAGGGCATTTATAAGCCATTGCACATGACAAATCGCAACACAACTGCCCAATCAAGGAACGATGGATTTTAGTAAATTTACCATCACAATTTATTACATTTACCATGGATAAAAAGCCATTATCATGGAACCCATATCATGAATAATCAAGGCAACTTCATTGATACATGACCATGTTGGTAGTGTTGGTGTGACGAATGGCATTTATAAGCCATTGCACATGGTAAATCGCAACACAACTGCCCAATAAATGATTTTATTACATTTACCATCATATTTTATTACATTTACCATCGATAAAAGAAACCATATCATGGGAAAAGGGAAAATGACAATGAAATCTACCAGCCCAGAACTGTCAAATAATAATTTGTCCATTGTATATAGCATGCATCTGGTATTGGATTATTACTCAACAATTTGCCATTAGAAAACATCGTTTGTAAAAGCCACCACGCCTAGGTAACATATACTCATGTTTCTCAAACAACCGCATAATTGGGTAGTCATCTCTATCAAGAAAATAATCCAGCCCTCACATTCCCATGTGAAAAACATTATTATATCAGAGGTTATCATCGATGACAAATTATTTGAAACAAAAGAGAACAAAAAGATAGGACAATAGTTCAGGATTGGCAGACATAGAAAAGCCAAATTTCGAGCTTGCCTTTAGAATCAAACACGAAAAAAAAAAAAAAAAGGATCTGTAGATTTAGTCAGATGGGCTTCTAGGTCGGGAACCCGTAAGTGAAACAATGATACTATATCTAATATTGCAAGGCTATTAAAGACCATTGTACTCCCAATCGAAAAAGTAAGAGAGGTAGCGTGAACAAATCCAAAGTATGTAACAAATCCAGTAATACCCTGGAAAAAATATGACTGGAGCCTCCAAACAATCTTATGTGATGGACAATAAACCTCAACCTGTGGCATTTCATTAAAACATTGAGTGATGGACATCAGCCTAAAACTTGAGGATCTGCAGAAGTAGACAGACTTGTATATCATGCCTTCTAAAAATCATTAACATGAATGAATGTGCAGAATTTATTAGCCCAATCAGAAGAACAAACACTGATTTCTCATGAGCTTACCACAGACCATTGTCTAAATCGTCAGCAACCTTTCTAACTGATTCACCTGGCAATTGCTAGAGCAACATAAATGATCCAAGAAAATCCATGCAAGAACAAACACGAAATTAATGAGGAGCATCATTTCCTCTTTCCTAATAAGAACATCAAGTGTCTAAGAGCCCGTATAAAATTTCATCTAGATAACAGTCGGATCACACAGAGAATATTTAAAGAGAGTATGCAAGCGTAAAAGCAAGAGCATTGGACTGTTGCTAATGATAGTACAACACAGACCAATAAATTTGCCACTAAAACGATATCGATTTTTTTCATAGAATGGCCTCAACAATGCAATCCTTTGGTAAACCACCTCCCAAAGCAATATGTAATGCGAGACAACTGCTAGGAAGTCTCTCTGCAAGCATAAACCTTATTATCCACTTGACTCTTAAAGCCAAAGCTGCAAGCAAAATACATACACGATTGCTTTTGCAAATATTTTTTTCAAAATTTTGAGCTTCCCTAGCCTTTTGCCAGGCACCAAAAGCCGTGAGGGAGCAGGAGGGAGGAGATTTTACATTTACAAAATTATTAGATTGGTACGCTTGTAACATAGACGGACGATAGTTCTCCAGCCTTAATTATGCCAAATGTGAGAACTTCTACTAGAATGATATCAATATGCCAAATGTGATACTTTCAATTAGAAGGATGTCAAATTGAAGTGTGACATGGTCGTGTCTTTGTCCATATTGTCCATCAAGGGCGTAAGCCCAAGAATTTTGGGAGTCTGTTTCTAAATGGTCGACGCTTTAATTGATCCCCTAAAAAGAGCTTGAAATTTCTTTTTCTTTAGTTTTGATAATTAGGAATGCTTGATAGGTTAGAACATGTAAAGGAGAAAAGAGCTTGTGACTTACTTGGAAGAGGAGATGATGAAGTTGGGGAAGTAGAATTGATGGAGCTTCAACATCAGAAACCTCAACCGCACCTACCACGGTAGCTAATGTTGAATTGGAAGTAATGTAAGAATTGACACATCTAATATCCGAGATGATCCTTCCGCTCCATATGGAACCCAAGTCAAGTAAGATGCAGCTCTGCTTCTCCAAAGATCAGAGAATCATTTAAGCCGTACGCCTCAATTGCACAAACATAGTCAACATGCATATAATCTTTGGAACTTCTTGATGATCTAAAAAATCAGAAGTATAGATTTATGTAGTATGTTGCTTGAGAAGACCCCAAATCGAGACTATAATTTAGCCAGATTTATCACTTGCTCCTTCAAATCTCGCTTTCTAAGACTTTTAATGGAGGATCATCTCCTATTCCTCCCAATGCAATCTTTACTTTGCTTGATGAGAAGGTTACAAATGTGGTGGTTTTGGCCGGTGGATTTGGTCAAGCATACCACAACCCGATCATATGGATCGCCCGAGTATCCGAAAAACAGGGAAAAAATTTCAAGTTCCATAAAAGAGATTATATATTAAACATTCGTGAGCTTGTTAGAACTGAAAAAAAACGCATACCGTAACCGTTACTGATGAAAACCCAAATCGTAAACGCGACAAATCTATATATGTGTACCATGCGAAAACCCAAAACAGAACTAATAAAATGAGAAATGCAGAAATTCTTTCTTAGGTAGAAAACCTTTACCTCACATTAGATTTTGCACAAAAATCCTCGCCTATATTTCAAATATAAAGGATTGTTTCCAATCTCATTATAGAATAATTCCCTGCAGAAGGAGCCTTGATTCTAGAGCGTAAATGAAGGGCACATTAGACGGATTAGAGTCGCTAGACATACGCTAATATTGCTTCCTTTGAGAACTCCATACAATTGCTTCATAAAACGTAGAGTAGCCGCTACTATTCTCCCGCAGACCGCTGACACATTTTGCCAAAAACCCCATCGATTTGGAGCTGGAAAGAGGCCGAAAAGATTTGTTATCATAATTGCCGTAGTAAAAGGATGCCCCCTCAATAGATGCTTTCGCTTATCATAGCATTTAGTGTGAAATATCGCAGAAGTTTTTAAATATTTAGAAAGGAATGAATCCTTGAGAGTTGCATTTGTTCCCTCGATGATATTAATCCCTCATCCGATATCCAAGAAATGCCCTTTTCTTTGTAGTCGCTACTCCCGCCACAATCAAGGCTTGTGAATCCTAAAATCGCCAAAAAAATGTTGAAAAGAAATCTCGGATCACATATTGAAGATCATTTTAGGATAGCCTAATGCGCAGAAGTTGAAACTTTTTAACATATTTAGCTACATTGCAAAGGAAAAAAGGAAGACGTAAAACAGAGACATACCTTCCTTTCGAGAAAACTAAGAGAAAGAAGGCGCAGAGAGTGAGGAGGAGGAGTTGCCGGATGTCCGCCATAGCCGAGCTTCAAGAAATGCTCTGCTTTTGCATTATTCAAGAGTCGAAGTTTGACAGCCTTTCCGCCGTGCTTGCTTAACATTAGTTTGATATTCTTCTCGAATACCATCGCCAAACCATATTTGTGCTAGAACCGACTAATCGTAAGGGAAAATCCGCTATTGGGAACAACAAAGCCCGCCACAAAGATGTGATCCGTGCATTTGCACACCGGCAAAGATGCCGATTCATAGCCAAACTCGCTTTCTATCTCCGATATACCCAAACCGAGATGAATCGATGTGCAAAGAACTCAATGTGATTGCCGGGTTGCTCAAGATATATGCAAAGAAGATATTTAGCCGGAGATCAATCTCCGAATCGAAAAGCCCCGTCCCAATCAAGCCCTCGCCTCATTGCATAGCCACCAAGCGCCAAAACAAGAAAAAGAAATCGTGAAAAAAAAATGTGAGATTCTCTCCTTTCCTCAATGTGTGACACGTACTCACATGGCAATAATAGGCTTGTTAGAATTTTATTAGGAGTGAGTATTGCCACCTCACACAAGACATAAATTATCCATTATTTTGGATGGCTATGCATTAATGCTTTCCCATCATAGTTTGCACTATAAAATTAATAATGGCCAGACTTTTTAAACGGTCTAGATTAAATCCCTTAGTTTGAAGGGCATAGATTAAATGCCCCAAAAATTGCATCTTCTATGCAATTTCCCTAAAACAATTGACGGCTCAGATTTCTCCTTCCCCCCTTGATCCGAGGGTCCAGAGGAATGGTGCATGCCCCATGCATGCCCCCCATGAAGATCCAATGGCTATAAGTTTGCCACCTCACCTTTTTTCAAATAAACGGACCGTCTGGATTAAAAGCCCCAAATCAGGGGGATGCTTGGGGTAAAACCCTAAATCCGATGGTCCAGATTAAAAGCCCCAAATCAGGGGGATGCTTGGGGTGTTACGAGGTGGCACCGTTTGGACCGTCCATCTCAGAGATGGACGGCCGAGATCAATCTCTACTCCATGTTGGTAGACCTCCATATAATTGTATATATATACAAGTTCTTGTACTATCAATGGATCTATGAACTATGGTTCATGAACATCTTGGAGCAAAATCTAAGCTTAAATAGATCAATATCTAAAGTTGAGTGTAAGAAATTAAGTTAGAAGTTGTAGTTTGATATTGCAATATCAATTGCACAACTATATTGAACCAAGAAATTGAACTTGACATTGCAATCGCACAACTACATTGAACAAAAATAGAGCAGCATGTGCATTATCGATTAAAAATCTTTGGGAAGAAAACAATGGATATGTTAATAAGAAAAATGAACATATAAGAAACCTACATCACCGTTGTGGACGGCACGTTTTACCCAATTCAACTATAGGCTTGAGGGAGAGAGATGTGATGAAGCAAGACAAAACCTGGGTTTGATCTTAGGGCCTCACATTTTAAGGACTAATTAAGGGTCTTAAAGGCCATTCTTTGTACCTTTGTTTGGGGTTTTAATTTATGCAAGCATATAGTGAGAAAATTTTAAATTTCAAACATATAGTGCATCAATAACACTATCATGCAATATCTATTTGTGTCTAAACTAGTGCCAAATCCCAAAATGCCTTGCTTATTATGTGGGAGGCAAACAAGAAATCCATTCTTAGCTTGGCCGAACTCATACAACACTGTTAAGGTAAAAAATAGTTGCATTAGTACAATTAGATATTTAAAGTTAAACCGACAAACAATCTCAAGGCAAAAGGTTTGAACCTCGCATTTGTTTTTACGAGAGAACAAAACAACAAATATGCAAGCACACATTCGGGGACCTGAGGGCAACCCTCCGTGCGCAGCACCTTGTTTATATTGGTGACCTTACATGCCTATTTCATCCACGAACTGCTTGCATAAAATAAAAATCTAAGGGGAGTTTGTAGATTAGACAATGTCCTTGAAGTCTTGGGGCAACGTTTTGGCCAATTTAGAAATGTTAAATTTCAATGGTTGGAGGCCATGTTTTTGCATTTTGTCCTTAATAAGTGATGCACCTCAAGATGCATTTCCATTTAGCCTTAGATTGTCTTTGCAAATTTCTTATAGTCAGAAATGAAAGAATGGCCTTGAAGGCACCCTAAAGTAGTCAAGATCCAATTTGGAAATGTTGAATTTCAATGGTTGGAGGCCATGTTTTTGCATTTTGTCCTTAATAAGTGATGCACCTCAAGATGCATTTCCATTTAGCCTTAGATTGTCTTTGCAAATTTCTTATAGTCAGAAATGAAAGAATGGCCTTGAAGGCAGCCTAAAGTAGTCAAGATGTTAAGACCTAAATGCAGATCTTGTCATCAATTTTGAGAGGATAAGACTCAAAAAAGCATCAAATGCAAATGTCTCTGAAAATGAAAATATTTATACCAACAAATTGTAAGGTTGTCTAAAAGATCATACACGTGCTATCCAAATAAAGACATTTAAAATGCAACTATGCTCTGTAGTTTAAGCTTGCAAACAAGAAATCCAAATAAAAATAATAATGTTGAACTTTGGTATTGTTCCATAATTACTTCCACAGAATTTATGACAGTAATGCAGGACACAAATCATATTATGGAATAGTGCATCTTGTCTGCAAAGCTCCTCAAATACCTGCAGAAGTTCCTCAAATGCTCCTCTTCAAGAAGAACTATCCATCATTCTAGTTGCTCTTCAACACTAGAACAACAAACGAAATTTTTTTTTTTTTTTTTTTTTTTTTTTTTTTTTTTGAGGTGGTTTTCTGGAGCATCTGCCTGATTTAAGCTTTGAACAACCCAATATCCTCTACTCAAACTTACATCAATAACTGGGTCAATAACAAACGTTGCAAGAACAACCCAATGAGGTGAAGCCATCTCCTGTTTCGGGAGAAACCTCTGCTACTATAGTTACAATGTCATAATGATGGAATTTAGAAAAATGGCTTCGTTCAGACTGAAGGGAGAACAGATCTGAATAGAACATGAAGGAATGATTGAGCAACGTCAGCATACACCTAGTTATGAATAATGCTATTGTCAGCAGCATTCTCCGCTCCATGTTTGCTTGCCTTTTGCAGTATGATATAGACAACTACAACTTGAAATTGACGTTGATCTGTCAACATACATGAGGGCCCCAAGAACTCTCATCCAATCTAGCAAACTTTTTCAAAGGTATGGCCGTTCAAGACTGTGTAAATTTGTATGAAGTAAAGACACCGGCACAACAAACATAACAACTGTATGGGAACTCCACTACTCATCTGCTCAAAAAGCAACGCAAGGCAAGAGGGCATTAAATCTCCAGATCAAGCACATACTCTAAGTGTGGCACACAATCTGCATATGCCTTGTTGAAGCACAGTTCTCATGTAGCGCCTTCCAATAGCCCTTGTAGTGCGAAATTGAACTAGACAAATTGGCATTCCTCATGTGGCATGACCCCTTAATAGTTTTTTCTTGCGCATTCTACATTAATTCTGTAGAATATTCTCGAACTACTAAGTAAACACATAAACAGAAACTACTATGCCAATAATGAGTAATTAAAGCACGATGAAGAGTGCCCTGACCTGAACACACTAAGATAACCCTGAGCTTGATGTTATATATGCAGGATGGCATTTATGCCAGAACTGGTTGTGCCATAAATCAAAGAAAAAAACATCCAACATGGAAGGACTCACCTGAAGACAAAGCATCAGAAGTGGAACTAAACGAACCTGGGCAAAACAATGTCTAATATCATGTTAAATCATGGCTTATGTTACATGTTTGATTATTCGACCTCAGATTCCATTAGAGAAGTATCCCTTGGGAAAATTATATTTGTTGCCAGATGAAGGTAGAGGTAAACTATATCCTTTTACATTCTGCAGATTCTAGATGTGAACAACAGGAAGTAGTCATCTTTTGTAAACGTACATAGCAAGGCCAACCAATTAGTCTCACCAATGGGCAGTTATCTATGCTAAGAAGAACCTATATATTTCATAGCAAGAGTTTTCTGTAACATGCAGCGCTTACATAAGAACTTGGAGCAAAACATGACTAGATAAATTTAGTGAATGAAATACATGAATACCGCTTTGAAGAACAATTAATCAAACGCAACTTCTGACTTTCACTATATCAGCAAAGACCACGGTTAAGACCACAAGAATGATTGGTTTCAAAACACAGGAACTGGCTAGCAGTTAGTTCAACATGGTAAGGCTTTCCATACAAAAGATAAATGCCGAAAATACGTTTGTTAGATATGCCAAACAAGACCATGGGTAAGATCATGAGCATGGCTAGTTCCAAAGAAAGAGGTTCCTGACACTGCCGCCACATGCAGCAAGTAGCCTCAGTTACCCTGTTACCAAGCACCATCTACGTGCCAACAATTTGCACACATATCCAGAGTTACAATGCGCATGCAATAACTTTCTCTGGCACACCATCTATGTGCCAACATTTTGCATACATAGCGACACTTACAATGTAAAGCAAATGCATGCATTTATCCTGGCCAAGTGCCGAGGCAGATGCACATACACTTAAAACATAAAGCAGGTGCACCCATTTATGTCAGTTGCATTTGCCTAAAAAGCATTACGGCCTCCTTCTCGTGCTTATTTCTGAGCACAGCTTATAATCATAAAATTCCATCATATTACATCCCTATCAAACACCTGACAAGCATAGGAATGCCAAGATGATTTGCCAGCTTACATGTGTTACGGAAAGAGTGAAGAGCATGCAAAAATCTGCTAATGATTGTTTAAAGCTCCAGCTAGAGATGCATATATAAATTAGAAAACGTATCTGTAGATTGCACCCATTTCAGTAATGTGCAACTGGCATGTAGAGCAGGGTCTGCAAAAACTAAGAAAGACAATAAGTAACTTAAGTAAATAATCAAGAGGCAAGCAAGACAATATGTTCAAGATGCAATAGATTAACCTACAATATTAGAATTTGGCATCCCTTGCTGCCATCGCCTTTAATCACATCAGCTATATTTGTAGGAAGTTTGGTGAGTAGTGGCATGTCCTCCATAGAAGTTTCCCGTTATGCTTCATTATGCCATGTTTTAACCCATTTATGCTAAGCATTTGGAAAATGTACGCCTAACACCATTTGTGGACCTTCCAATGATCTTTCCGATACATGTTCTTCCACGGAGAATAGAGCTTTCATTTAGAAATTATGGCCATATTTCTACCCGACTGTAAAACTGTGGCAGCAAAGACATTGCCTGATTTGGCACTGTTTTGGCCCATTTGTGCTAGGAATTTGGAAAATGGATGCCTAGCATCAATTATGCATCTTCCAGTGACCTTTCTGACGGATGTTCTTGCGTAGAAAACAGAGCTTTGATTAGGGAGTTATGGCCATATTTCTAGCTGAGTCTAAACTTGTGGCAGCAAACATAAACAAGAAACCAAGCATTTGATTGCCATGTGGCAAAGACTAGTGCAGCTAAAGGAGCAATGCCAAGATGATTTTGCCAGCTTACATGTGTTACGGAAAGAGTGAAGAATATGCAAAAATCTGCTAATGATTGTTTAGAGCTCCAGCTAGAGATGCATACATAATTTACAAAATGTACCTGTAGATTGCATTCATTTTAGTAATGTGCAACTGGCATGTAGACTAGGGCCTGCAAAAACTAAGAAAGACGATACGTAATGAAGTAAATAATCAAGAGTAAAGCAAGGCAATATGTTGAAGATGCAATAGATTAACCTGCAATGTTAATTGGGTATAACTCCACATGGCACCTAGAGCTCTCTGTAAACTGCGACAAAGCTATCCAAGTCATAGAAACACTGTCAAGACTTAAAACACACCGAGTTGTTTCAATTTTAGCCAACATAGCCCAAATACAATCTGGATCAAACAAGTCAAAGAAGGATCGATAAGAAAACAAAGACCTTTCATGCATGCATTGGTGCATTCTGCCCTGTCATTCCACGGTGCGGATAGCATGCAATTCATCATTTTCTGAATCTAACAATACAAATGAAGCTAAAATTTCATGAAAGAAAATTACCACACAATGCTGGCGTCCAAAAGCCCTATTGCTCCTGCAAGAATTACCTAGAAAATGTGCTGCAGCTTCAGCATAGAAACTCACATCATCATTCGAAACTCACATCGTCATTGGAAAACAAAGGGGCTATCATTCTTCATATCTGATCTTTGTATCACACTAGAAGCTGTTCAATCTAGATCTTACCAGCAAATTGGCAAGAGCCGACAGATTTGTAGTCAATCTACAATACGTCTTTGGCATATGAAAGCTCCGGTGAATAAATCAACGCAAATACCAGCACCATGACCCCCTGCATAGAGCACCGTTGGCACCAAGACTTTCGGTTGCATATTTTCGCAGTCCTCAGCAAGCTTTGTTCCTGACATCAGTTTACACACTTTCGCTCAAAACACATAACAAATGTGGAGATTATAGCAAAAATACCAACCAACTTCAAGTTGTTTTGAGCCTGTTGTTATAAGACCTTCAACTCCTTTGACAATCTCCCTCTGAAAGTGCTGCAAAACCAAGACAAATAAGATTCCAACATTTTGGTCATTATCTTAGAGAACCAAATTAACACTTTATATAACATTAAGCATTCCTGTATGTCAGACCTTGCCTGCCCAGGTTGTATAAACCCTGGTTTTCTATTGAGACTTTCTTCAAAACAACCGATTCTTGTCACATGATTCGGCCTAAGATTTTCCGCATATGATCCGGCCTAAGATATTATGTCAAAAAAATTCGGCTCCTTAAAACGACCTATCATTCTGTGTGTGCAAGTTCGAAAATAAACGGGAATGCTTGCAGCTTCCCGCCACTAGTCAAATGCTTTAAATCCTGGAGTAGTATCAATTGAAAAAAAGTTGGAACACTGAGGCGGTGAGAGTGTCTTGCCATAGCCATAGCCAGGGCAATGATTAGAATTGAACAACATCACGAGCAAAATGAAGCCAATATGGGAAAAATGACCCAACTGAATGAAATGAGAATAGAAAAGAAAAACGGCGATCGCTTGTTACCGTGACTGTTGATGCACGCTTCCGGAAGAACTCCAAAATTCGAATCCAGAAGCTTCGCGATGGCGGATGGTTGTTGCGGGAGAGAGACTAGCAGTGCCATGTCAATAAAAATCCTCGCAACATGCGAAGGAAGAAAAGAAAAAATTTCTAAACTACTTTTTTTCTTTGCCGCCCTATACATTCTTTTTGCCACGTCACACAATAATGTGGGGCATGCCACATCACACCATTAATATTGCTGCCACCTCATAATGTGGCATTTATTGCACTCAATATATGTGGCAAAACATGGGCCGTCGATGCAACACATCCAACGGCCAAGATCAAATCTAATGGGCACAAACTGCCACCTCATCACATGGCATTTATTGCACTTAACATACGTGGCTCAACCTGGACCGTTAATGCAGCACATTCAACGGCCGAGATCAAAAGCCCCAAATAAGGGGGGTGCTTGGGGTGGATTGAGATGGCTCCACCAGGGCCGTCGGATCTCAGATCTGGACGGTGCAGGCGGCGACACCAAAATCTCTATATACATTTGGTACACTTGGGGTGGATTGAGGTGGCTCCACCAGGGCCGTCGGATCTCAGATCTGGACGGTCCAAGTGGCGACACCAAAATATCTATATACATTTGGTACACTTATATAATTGTATATATATAACAGATATAAGGATAGTAGATAGATATATATATATTTTTTTTTTTGAGGGTAAGAGTATGTATTAATATATAAAAAATTACATAGGATATCCCCAAATGGGATTGATGGAAAGAATTATCACAAAGCGGATATAACTCGTAAGTGTCAAGGATTGTACTAAAAACTGCAACTCCAATCTTCCCTACCCCTGGATTACTATAGGAAAAACCATCTTCATCCAGGCTTAGGTACTATATGGAGTTAGCAGCCAATTCCAAGCAACAAGAACTTAGGAGAAAACCCCTCACGAAGACGAAGATCCTCCATCCAACATCCCCGATAGGTGCCGGACGGTCATAAACCCCATCGCACATTGCTTAAATCCGATCCCGCCACATTTGAAAAATGAATAGAATCCCCTTATAACGCCAATTCTATCCAAGTTCTTGTTATAATTAAGGCCAAACTTCCTGTGGTGGGCCAAGGCCATGAGGGCTACCTCCATGTTGAAGTTGTTCAAATCCTTGTTACCATCAAGCGGTCGGTCCTCCAAGAGCTACACCACATCGGGTGTTTCCAAATACACCACAATGATATATTGGTTAAAGTGAGTTGAATAATATCCGCACCTATATCAAGCTAGAATGACCAGGCCATGATAGTCGACACATCTCAGAGCCCAATAATTGGACAAACCCACCTCCGTAAGTCTCCTATAATCTGACAAAAGAAAAGATGATCCATTGTCTCCCCGGACGGCTCCACATCCTAGAGGGCGTAGAGATCATGTTCAACACCCTTGTTCAACAGCCATGTCATAGTGTATACACCTTCTTGTAGACTGATCCAACGAAAGAATTGGATCTTTTTGGAACATAAGGAGACCCAAGACTTTGTCAATAGACCCTTGGCTTCGCTGATCTAATCCCAACCTCGTCATACCTTTAATGGGGACTGTGGCATTAGCAATCCATACAACTTTTGACTTTATATTCTGCCCCATCCCCACATAACCACCTATCTTCTTCCCCTACAATACCGTAGAGACCGTATTGACATTCACCATAATCTTCCTAAAGACCTTCCTATCACCTTCCCCAACACTGAACTAGAGCTTTAAAATCTTGTCCAAGTAATCCATCTATCATTTTCCCACAACCGCCTAACCTTACGAATTCCCGCAAACACGCCATTTAGTAAACACTCGAGGGTGTACAAGTGCAAGAGGGAGCGATCCCTCTCCCAAATCCTAGTGTTCCAAAAATATACTCAGCCCCTCTCCCAATGAGCATCCGCTATACTAAAGAGACTCTCGCACATCCCGCCAAGCTTCTAATATCTTCCCTCATTACCGGGAAGTACCTCTCACCCATTGAGAATTTATGAAAGTAGGAGCTAACCTCATCTCTAGGGGTAGAAGGTTTCCCCTTTATCTTACCCCCTTGAAGCCCGATGAACGACAAAGTCAATAGCTGGGGATGCATCCCCTTGATAGCCCTCCGACAAACTTAGCTGCGGAGAACCTTCCCCCGACCATTGGGTCTTTACATCCCAATCCCCCATCCTTTCTACTTCGGCACATTTCTGACCATGCAACCCCCAAATTTATCTTCCCTCCCGTGATGAATTTACTTAATGATTACTAATAACCGGTCATATATATATATTTCTCAAGCTACAATAGCCGAGGAGTAATAAATATGAGTCGCATTAAGGATTGCATTACATCACACTCTCCCCATAGTGGACAAGGACTTACAAGACCGTAGGTTAACCTTCTTTTGGGATCCTTTTCTATAATTGGCCCAAAGACCTTTTAGATTTTTCTCCAAGGTTAAGTGGCATATTCAATGCCTTTTAGTCGCTCTCAGAATGCCACTATATGATAATTCCATGCCCCTCAACCCTTGTATCAATGTCTTCTTCAAAGGCCATATTACATCACATTTAGCGGATTCAGCCCAATCCCCGATATGGAGTAAAAGAATCTAAAACCTCGTTGAAAGGCAGAAAACTCCCATCATCGCATCTTTAAGAAAAGAAAGGTATCATCCGCATATTGCATAATAGTCGATTTAGATTGGAACCTGGAAGAAGTAACCCATTCAAAGAATCCCTCGTCATCAAGCTTTTCACCATACGGGTTAAGAGATATGCCATGATTATAAAAGGTAAGGAGCAAGGGGACACCCCCGCTTAATCCCATTTCTCGAAGCTCAAAGAGACCCGGTCGGTGACCATTAACCGATCATGATGATGCCATCTTGTTCAAACCCATAACTAACTCTATAAAGTTTATTTCAAAGCCCATATGAGCCATCACATTTTTTAGCCCACTCCACCTAAGAGAGTCATAGGCTCTACTTAAAAATCCGGCTTTCAAAGATACAATATTCAAGCGAGAAGACTTGCACCAATGGAGCCCTCTCTAGTCGCCGATAGTTGTCTAAAATGTTCCCGGGAAAAGGCGATTGTTCACATCCAATCAAATGGGTTAAGATTGGCTTCAAACGATTAGCAATGACCTTCATGATTACTTTGTACAACACATTGTTAGTGCTATTGGTCTCCATTCATTTAGCACTGGGGCTTATTGACTTTTGGAATCAAGGAGATAAATCCATTTAGGGCTGGGTGAAGGTATTTGACCGCCCATGCTCCCTTTGATCGCAAATGGGTGAAGAATGGCCCAAGTATATCCCGTGTAATTTGACATAGAACTCTGGAGGGAACCCATCGTGTCCCCGCGACTTACCGTAAGCTAAAGGACACGAGAGTCTTGTAGATTTCTACATCAACAGGCTCTTGAAGTAGAAGTTTATTTTCTCCATCACGGGCCACTATCCGCCTTGCCTCAAAGAGGGAGCCACTCGAGCATCGACTGTAATAGTCATTTGGGAGGGATCTTCTTTGAACAACCCTCATAACCGCCCCCTCGAAGGATTTATTTCGCCTCCTCTTTAAGAACCACGCTCGATCATTAGTAACTGGCTAATACTATTCTCAAATGCCTTGCTCTCGCCAATCTAAAAAACATTTAGAGCTTTCATGATCAACCTCCGCATACCATTTGGTCTTAGATCTAATAGCGGCCCCTCGAGCCTCTTCCTCTTCTATCGCTTTTATTCTGACCTCTAGCTCTTCCTCAAGTGCCTGATTGGCAATATTAAAGGGATCTAGAATCAAACCTTGTTTAACTTGTCGAACTTGGTGCATTTTCTTTTCTCTAGGGGGGTGCGTATTCTACTATCACCACTCTAACAACATTTTCTCTAGAAATCTTTGCAGCAAAATTTTTCATTAAAAACTGCTTGAAATGTTCTGATGTAGAGCTTTGCATAAGTAATGCATGATAATACTAACAGGCCATCCTTTACCTAAGTTTTGCGCTATAAATAGGAGGTAAAGGATTAACAGGAGAGGGACTTGCATACAAAGGCAATTGCTGATATATATCTGGCAAGTAACCGTAAGATAGCAGACATGGCTGTGTATTAGAATTTTCTTTGGCTTTCTGCAAAACTTGTTGAAGCAGGAATATGAGTAGCAATTTGGGCAGTGATATTCATGGCTTGGTTGTATTGGTCTACAGGAATGTTAAATACGTTTTGCAACGTTTTGGCTCAATCACATACTACCCCAAAGTGTCATCTCTCAGTGTAAAGATAGACGGAAGATCTTCATAATGTATCTCATGCTCATCTCTTAAACTCTCATATACATGACATCGAAGTAAGGCATGATGTTCATCTTCTACTTGTTCTGTGTCACAAACTTTGCAATATCTTTGACTCCTCGGTAGGATATGCCCCCATCTCCCTACTTCTATCCCAAGATGATGTGAACTTAGGCGGACTCTGCAAATGGCATGCCTTTTTGGAATGGAGATGTTTTCATTCAAGTGTCCTGCCAGTTCTAGATTGGGATTAATATTCAGCCTGTATAAAATCATCTTAGTCCTTCATTCCGTCCACATCTTCTTATGTACCTTTTTAAATATCCACTTCCGTAGATCCGAATCCACTAATAGCACCTCATCCCAAGAGATGTCCCGGCCTCTGTATTTTTCAGCGCCGACCCTACCTGCAAAGGTGTTACTGCTCGAGCACCCTGAGCATCATAGAGCTGCTACAAATATTGTACCCATTGCTGAGAAGTAATGTTCCCTGTAAGCTGTATTAGCATTTTGACACCCTTTGCCAGAAGGTTCGAGGATGACAGTTCAGGAGATAAAACATTTTCCTTTGATGCCCCGCGAGGTATCTGGCTTTCTCATTCTTGAGAAAAGCATGATATTGCCTGGTTGCACATGGGCTTTAAGAAGGATCCATGACCTAGTGGCGCCAGTGTTTGAGTTCCTTACACTCAACATCAAACCAATGGTTACATGGAAAGGTTGTGGTCTCCTAGATCCATTGCGGGTGGCTTCCCTTAAAGCACCCTTCCGCAGCTCAATCAATTGGTCTGTCTGTTGCTGTAGCATAGAGAATCGCAAAATTTCTACTAGATTATTTGTATCTGCTATAGCGCATCTGCTATAAGCCTCTGCATATTCGTAATCTAAGCGCAGCTAAGGCATGCGAGGAGCTGCAGCACAGGTGATTCGAATAGTGGTTGGTGGTCTGAGTCGACCTCTTCATCTCTACGTCTGTGCCCATGCGAAAGTGATTGACTATATGTATATCCTGCTTAGCTACCAACACATAGTCCACCATACTAGATCTGCCTCCTAGTTTTCCTGCCTGCAAGTGGACCTGCGGGAGGTTGGCTATTGCACCAGTCCATTGCAAATTACTAGGCCAAAGATGCCACGGAGCAAAAGCAACTGGTTGTCATCTGATGCCATTGGCCAAGCCACTTCTGCAAGGCACAGCTGTAACACATCCTCTACAAGGGGTCAAATTTCATGGGATGTTCCATCTCAATGCGTCTCCAAGGAGTATGACCTTGCCCGACTACTTGTGCTACCTCTATGTCATTATATAAATAGACATAGGCATCCATCCTATCCATCTAAATAGGTGTGATAGAACTCGCTTTCTGCATGTGAAAAATAGCAAGCCGCCACAAAGAGAGGGTTGGCATTGCAATTCTGCATTTGCTCCCATAGGTACTAGTTGTATCTGTTTGTCTTGTATAGGGAGATTGGTTGTGCCAAGGCTATCCAGTAGTCGCAAACAATCCCCCATGTCCCTGCTGTCCTATACAGTTATTGAAGACTGAATAGTATTGGTAGCCTGGCAGGAGTAGCATGTGCATTGCATGCTTCCGTATCTCCATAAGGAAGATGAGATCCATATCTACAGCAACAGAGTTGAGACTATCTCTCTTTTGCCACGGAAAGCACCGACAATTCCAAGAGACCATACAGGGGCATCATTTCTAGTTTGTTGACGGCATATGCAGTTGCATATTCATTTGTGGCAGCAAAAGCGGAGGTAGCACGTGGCGCACGGGCAAAGACAAGTGAGGTAGGCGGAGTAGGACGTGCAGGATGGAGGGGGCGAAGAGGGTAGAGAATAGGTAGAAAGAGACTAGAGAGATAAGAGGTGAGAGAATAGATTAACGGTATAGAAATAGAATAGAGAGAAATGGTATAGAGAGAGAATGGAGATGAGCTATAGAGAGAATAGGGAGAGTGTAGCGAGAGAATAGCACGAGAGAAATGTAGAGAATATTGATAGAGATAGAATAGAAGAGAAGAGAAAGAGAATAATTGAAAAGGAGAAGAATAAATAGAGAGAATAGAGATAGAACGGAGAGAATAGACCCAGATAAGACCTCTCCCACAACTGTACATGGCTTCTTTCCACACTAACTTCACAAAGATCATGGCCACTTTCACAACAAGATGCTGAACCCGTGATAGAGAGAAAATAGAATAGAACAAAAAGAGAAAGAATATGGAGAGTAGACATATAGAAAATAAAGAGACAGAGGGAGAATAGAGAGAGGTTTAATAGAGAAGAGATAGAGAAAGAAACAGAATTATAAAGAACAAAATGAATATAAAGGGAGACGAACAACATATCCAGTTGCCATGGAAAATAATTTCAAAGTAAAAAACTTGAAAGTTGAAGCCATATTTGATATCCCAACAATTACATAAACTCATGTTCAGTCGTAGACAGCATAATCTTGAACTTAAACTCCTTGCGTTTTCGATCCATAATGCAACGTGCTTGAAAAGTCCATTGCATAGCAACCTGGATTAACAAGGAGTAGTGGGCCAATAAAGAATGGCACGTAGACATAAGCTGCTTTCAACTATCTGCCTTGCAGAATAATTTGGCAATCTGTACATTATGAAGTGAAGCGGGGAGTTCAAACTACTAGCCTGGCTTAACAAGGAGGAGAAGGGGGAAATAAAGAGTTTTCAACTATTTGCCTTGCAGAAGAATCTCGCCCAAGGCTTGTTCATATGCATCCTTCATACCTTCGCAGAAAAATGTATTGATAAAAGCCAAAACCTCAAGCATTGGACTTGGTAATAGCCTCCTTCCTTGGCCAGTTATGGTATATCCCTTTCTTTATAGATTAGATCAAATCAAATTGCGGCTACAATAGCCATAGGTTCCAGTACGAAACTTTGGAATCTGTTATATATTAGATCATCATGAAGAAGCCTCCTGTGTACATGAGTCGAAGTTACAATACTCTCCCTATAAAAGAAACTCGAAAATGCAGTTGCTCGAATCCTGCATATAATTAGTTTTGCTCTTAAAATACTTGTACACATGGATTTAAACCATTGAAAAGAAATATTATAATTAATGTGGGTGTAGGTGCACTGTAGATCTACTAATTAGTACAACCAATCAAATGCATCCACCAACCCATGTTAAAAAGCGTACAATACTACAAAGGCAACCCCTGTTATTGTGCTACATATTTTGATCTAAACTGGTCGTTGTGAATCTAAACTCTCTATCTAATAGCCAATAGAATATAAGGCAATAGCGCAGGCTCACATCCTCCGTTTGCTTAATCTTTTTCTGCATCAATTACTATTAATTCCAAATCTAATAGCCAACCAAACATAATACAGTAGCATAATAGGTTCAGATCCTACGTGTTCTTAATCCTTTTCCACATCCATTATTATTATGCATAATTCCAATCTATGAGTTAGTATGTGAAAATGTATGCTTGGTCGTATACCAGAATATGCCGACACAAGGCAACGTGGAGGCATGTTGACATGCCCAAAATGCTTTCCGAAGAAACATTTTTATTATATGGAAGCACGTTAGGCTTCATTCTGTGGCAGTAAATGTCACCTAGAATGCAAGTAAATCAAATAGAATGCTAGGTAAATTAGTCAAATTGCTGCGTAAAATGCTAGAAGAGAGGGTAAAACTCACCAGAATAGAAGAACGCCAGTAGCCCTAATTTTTTATTGCGATTCTTAATAAAGAATGTATGCCACGTGGCATGGCGTTAATGTATCTCATAGCATAATGAGGCCTAACCTGCTTTCACATGGCAAACATCCCTCTATACTGACTCACTTGCATTTACAGAGAAGTTGGGAAAGAGAAATGACTTTCCTAAATGCAAGAGAGTTGGGAAAGAGAAACGATGCATAACAAAGGCCGCCACAATGAATTTTTAGGTAATTGCCATGAGTCGACCATTCAGCCCTGTAAAGGGCTAGGGCAACCCCGCCATACGAGGCAGTGCACAAGCAGCAGAGCCGCAAGTGCGCCGCTGAGTCTGGCGGCACCGCCGGTCCCTAAAGGGCTAGGGCGGCCCCGCCATACAGACAGTGCACGAGCGGCAGAGCTGCAAGTGCGCCACTGAGTCTGGTGGCGCCGCTAGTCCCTTTATAGGTGGAATGGCCGACTCATGGCAATTACATTACGTCATAACCATTTGTTAAAATTACGTTCAGTACTAATTTGCCGCGCACCTTGAAAATTTCTTTCAATGGCGAAGACAGAGAAGCGATGGTAGGGGCTATAGTTGAGAAGCTATGGCAAACCGCAGACAGGACTATGGTTGAGAAGCTATGGCGAAGATGAAGATGAGAGATGGGTTCTTTAGATGAAACGCAACTGCTGTGGGCATTCATTTGTGCCATTCTCAAAAAAATTGGGAAAAGGAAAGCTCTGTATCTTACAAGAGGTTTAACCTTCAGCTATAACATATGCAACCGTGAGATGAGTTTTCCTGCCAGTATTAACGAGAAAAATAAACAGAGCGAATATCCGCCAGAGTAAAGGTTAAAGGAACATCTACCTCAATCAATGCGGCCATTCACCAAAAGTCCAAAGATATTGCGATGGTCTTGGTCCGTCTCCATTTCGATCCTTCAGTGCATAAAACTATTTCGATCCTTCTGTGCATTTCTATTTACCAAAACCATTTACCAAACCTATTGTTGCAGAAGTCCAATTGTAGAGCAAGCAAAAAACGCCATTTACCAAACCTATTGTGGCAGAAATCCGGTTGCAAAGCAAGCAAAAAACAGAGCTATGCATGGCAAGAAGCAGGGGACAGTGGTGTGCTCCACAAAAGTGAAGGAAGTTTTATGCCCTATAAAATTAACCAAAAACCACAGTAATTTTAAGCAAATGGTTATTACATACAAAATCCAAGAAGTTAAAGGCCCAAGAAGTTAAAGGCATGTTCCACGGTGAGTAAAGATAGAGCGGCATTTTTTATGATTTATGCAAGATTTAGATTCGAGGCCTAAAGGCCTAGTAGCATGTACCCGATATTTAAAAAAACTAGCAGAACTGCAGGGTTGGGAAGAAGGCTAGGCAGCCGGGCCTGTGTTGGTTTTTTCCCGTGGTGATTCGAAGATCGGCGGAAGGATCTTCTAGAAAGCTAATACATTAATACATGCTTGAATCCAATTTTATTCTCAATGAAATACAATGCATCGTATGGGTTGGGACAATATATATTCATTGTTAGTCGAGTTAATGGAATGTGGATTTGAAGGTGCGACATGGTAAGTGGCGCATCTAATTTTAAATAGAAGTTATA
>JAJEKV010001024.1:0-44707 GCA_021234155.1 Isoetes taiwanensis | reverse complement strand
GATGACTATATCATCCGCAGACATAGCAAAGCTTCACTACATAACCATTTACCGAAGGTACCATCGCCCCCATGTTCAACCAACCAACTTCCAGTCGTCACGAACAATCCAAACAAAGTTGGAGATAGAGGACATCCTTTGCTTTGACCCCAATACACCCACCACAAACAATTATCACACCTTACATAGTAGTGACAACCTAACTAAGACTTTTTCGCATAGTACCTTAACCGCTTTGTTTTAGTTCCACCTGACCCAAGTAACTCCATTCTCTAGATTATCCCTATTCACTCATGTCGTGCTTGCACAGTCTACAAAAAGAGCATAAAAGGCTTTTCTTGCCAAGAATCGAATCTATCATGGCACATAAGTGACTCAAATGGTTCATGGCAGACCCGCTAGGTCTAAACTCTTGGCCCATAAGCAAGGCTCCCCGACTCCATTTTTTCAGCCCACATATTAATCTTAGTAGCTTAACATGGTAGCAAACAATTTTGCAAAAGAATCTCTAAACCATAATCATCCTATAGTTACCGGTCTTTATCGCCTCCCGCTTTGTATATAATGGAATAATGCTAACTTGCCATGTGCGAGGAAAAGCATCTCTTACCACTCCATTTAACAACTTTTAAAAGCATCGCATGAACGAATCCCCTTTGCTTTGAACATTTCAGCCACTAATCCCCTCGTATGGCCCTCACGCCTTCCCATTTGCTAGTTTACTTAAACCTTCTTCAAGATCTTCCTGGTGAACTTGCATTCATCAACAATGGGATATGTGATCTCCCTTCCACATCGGAATACTGTGCACATGATATAGCTTTCATGCATTTGTCCTAACAATGCATCAATGTCCAAGACAAATTTTGTTTTACATTAGGGCTTCAACCCTCGCTCCAAACTTGCTTAGGTTTAACTAATAACCCTTTCTATCATATGTCACTTTTTATAGTTATCTTCTTTATCATTATAACAAGATAAATTCAATTTGTCAAAACCAAATAAGCTAACTAAGAGAGACAAGGGAGAAGAGAGAAAACACAACCCTAAAGAAAGCCAACATCCGGGCATCTCCACTAAAACCACAACATGGTAACAATAAACAAAATAGATCTTGTACCCTCATGTCGACTAGCCTTATTGGGTGAAAAATACATTACAAGAATGAAGTTGCTAAAGAAGAAACATGTTTGAATTGTCTTCCATAGATCTCCATCTTGTGCTTCAATCCAAAAGCTCTTCCAAACAGCTATGCTAAACCTTGCATACACAAGAAAGACGAACCAAAAAGCCACCAAGGCCATCCGTGCACGGCGGCCTCCAAACGTGCACTAGCCTCCAACCAAAGTATAATAAAGCTTTTCCTCAACCGTGCACTAGGCTCCAACCAGGCACTAGGGCACAAACAAAAGTCACAATGCTCAAGCTCAAGAGCCACAATGCCACAATAATAGCCACAATAATAATAGCACACAAAGAGCTTCACATTAGCCATCATGCTAATGTTGCTCAACTCAAGGCCACCATGCCACAAAAGCCACACATTAACCACCATGCTAATGCCGCACAACTCAAGGCCACCATGTCACAAAAGGCCACACATTAGCCACAATGCTAATGCTGCCCGAACTACTAAGCTCCACTAACAACTTGCACATAAGAGGTGGACAGATGGGTGGGTGGGTGGGTGGTGGGTGGGGTAAAGTCCGGGTCGCTAAACGGAAGGAGATGCATTTGCCGATGGGGAAGGAGAGAGAAGGCGGTGGTATAAAAGGGCGAGAAAATCGCACCCGTCAAACTGGCTCATGTTTTGATAATTACATTTATCTTTTATCATTATACGAAGATAAATTCAATTGTCAAAACCAACAGCTAACTAAGAGAGACAAGGAGAAGAGAGAAAACAACCTCAAAGAAAGCCAACCGGCATCTCCACTAAAACCCACAACATGGTAACAATGTCAAAAAAACAGAGGCAAAGAGAGTCAAGGGCTAGTAGGGAGGCGAGGAAGCCAATAGGTTACCAAAGTAGCTCCTTCACTTCTTAATGAATGCCTATACTAAAAGCACACTTGCATCTTCACCCCAGTAAAAGCAATGTTTGGACCAAGACCCTAGAGTGGAATATGAAACAGTCTTCTCTCAAAACAATCGCTGACGCGTGACACAAAATGCAACTAATCAAATGGTCACCAATCGCACTTCCCACTTTTGCATAACTTTCCAAATCCAAATGTCTCTTCAAAGAATTTAGGGCAATAAGAAACCATAGAAGCGAGCAATAGAGACCCCGAGCACCAACACCAAACCCAGTATGCCTTTGAAGGACGGAAAAAAAAAAAAAGGGATAGCATGGGTATCCCATTACATCAAAGCTCATTCCAAAGCAATGATAATAACTCCCCTTCACTACCGGGAAAGTGACAAAAGCAATAACAATAGTTGCACATCTCATCACATAATGCAAAAGGAGAATTTATCGGACAAGCCAATTGTTCAAAAGGCTTTGCGTTAAAATGAGCAAGGATGGGTCCCTTTCTATGAAATAGGTGGATAATCTCTTTGCCACATCACGAACAAGGCCAACCAAGGGATGATCTAATAGGTTTGGTGGACTGCAAGAAGGTGGTGACAAGCAACAAAAGCAATGGTGTTGCGGGATCCGCTAGTGAATTAGTAAAGGAAATCAATAACAAAGCAAGAACAAAAATTAGAGGACTCCATTGGTGGGAAAACTACGTTTTTGACTTCGCACCAAATGCTTGAAAAGGTTCTAACAATTTGGAATGAGAAGGGTGCAAAAGACACACTTTTACCAAAGCAAGCAAGGCTTCCCCGCTCAAATACGATAACTATCCCACTTCATAATAATCTTGAAAATGTTCCCAACTCTCACGTGTACATTTCGTGTGCTCCTAACATTAGTTCTCCACCATGTACATGTACTTCCAATGCTTGCACAAGCTCCAAACTTCCAATTGGTGATATCTAAGAAGAACACTTAAATTATGTAACCTTCCAATTAGTGATATCCGTAAAGAAAAACACTTACAATTAGTAATGTAATACCCTCGAGATAGAGCAAAGAAAAACCAAAAAATCACAATCAACAAAAGGTAAAGCTTCTAAAATATAGAGTAGAACTAGTTCCCCAATACCATTGGATGTAAAATAGGCCTCAATAGAAGACTAAAGTAGAAGAAAGAGATGATGAAAAAGATATTGTAGAAAACAAAGGCTAGTTGCCCTAAGCGGGTTGATTTACTTTGTGGGTGTATTGAATCTTATGAGATCCACTTTTCGCATGCATCGCCAGGTGATCTGGATTTATTCTTACAATCTGCATGAACCCTTACGAGTAGAAGATTTATTTGAAAGGCTAGGCAAGAAAGAAAATAAAGCCAACGAGAAAGGTGCTTACATGTCCCTCATGACTCATGAGTAGAAGATTTATTTGAAAGGCTAGGCAAGAAGGTAAGTATAGGCAACGGAAAAAGACAATGCAATGAGGAAAACGGATGACAGAGACAAGTAGAATTAATTTACAAATGATATGTACACCATAGGCTATATCATAGGCCTTCCATAACACCCTGAATATTCATAGGTCTTTCGTATCGACAAGAATAATCTAACCCAAAGTCTTTTATTAAGGGGATTGAACCCTCTGCAACCATGGAATAAAAGATACTGACAAGGGAATTAAAGACACTATTGAAGCTTGATGATAAACAAGAAGAGAAAAAGAAAAGACAATGAAATTTATGCACATAATTAAGCAATTGTTATCGAGGATCACTATGATATAACGCTAGAGGAAAATATTAACACCTTACCAGGTCCAAGGTCAAATCATTCTTGTAATTGATGCCTTATGCTCAGATAAAACCTCCTAAATATCAGAGTTCGAATGGACAACTATACAACTCAAAAATACAAGCAAACCAAGAACAAACAAGCCATGCCACTTGATTCAAGATGAAAAAAAAAGAACTTATCTGAAACCGTTCCTGCTTGGCAATATAGATGAATAGATAGTAGTTTTAACGTCACGCCACTGCACGTGCCTCTCAAATGGATCATGGACCGAATTGCTGTGAAACGCCTTTGAACTTCTCCAACAAGGTACTAAAATTTGGCAGCACAAACAAAACTCTAGAAAAGAACAGGTGTGGATGCCGCCAGACTGGTTCCACGACTCATGCCTTTTCTCATACTTGTTAACATATCTTTCTGGTTCCATACATCAAAATCTTGAGCTACCTCTCTCTCAGTTCCAACTACAACTATATCCTGAAAATTATCCTCAAACTCATTGCCTTTCTGAAGTGTTTCTCTAATTTCTCCGTTGCCAAATCGACTTGAAGTTTCCAAGTTAAAGCAAAGGCTGTTATCTTTGCATCCAGCTCACCCAAACGATCATCCCTATTAGAGGTCAGCCGCTGTTCCATCCCTTTGGCCCAAGCTAGAGCACGAGACTGATCATCAGAGTCCACTAAAGCATCCTGCAGTAGATCAGAGGTCTCTTCTAGAGGGGCGTTTACCCCAGCCTAAATGGCTTCGGCCTTAGACATACCCTTTGGCAATTTGGGCATTGTACAGATCACAAAAAAGGCTAAAACCAGGTCTGCAAAGAACCGAACAAAGCTAAATGGCCTGTACTCCTGAGGTTACTCCTGCCTTAAGGCTGAGAAGTAGGTCCGCCTTACAGAAATCAGCGAATTCAAACAGGCTGGGAAACAGATGTGCCTTACAGAAATAAGAGTCCTTGAACAAGACGGTCTGCACTTAAAATGCTACTGCCGGACTGTGAAAGCCATGACAAAAATAGAGTCTGGTCTGCGATTTGCCTTCTAAAAATCCAGGTGCTTTTCTTGTGTCTGTCCCAAGACTCAGAGGAAAACCGACAGAGCAAGATTTTCTTTCCTTGTATCCACTTAAAGCTGAGAAAAACAAACCTCTAAATTGCTGGCATCCAAGAGAACAATGCAGAAAAACTGCCGCAACCATGAAGCAGCCACAATCCCAGAAGAAAAGCCAAAATAAAACACAAGTGAGATCATCAGAGAAAGGGGCAAACGGCGGCGCCACAAAAATCCCGACAGCCAACTTCGTGCCACAAAAATTTGAGACAATCAGCAGCAGAAAAACCAAAAGCCCGAGGAGGTCGGAAAGCTAGCAAACGCACTGGTGGAGGCAAGGCCGGAACAGTGAAACCAAAAACAGAGCAAGCCGAATATGGACAAAGCCGATTGGAGTAAGAGAAAACTAACTGGCAAAACGAAATTTTAACCACCTTCAAATTACGCCCTTATTCAACAAGTTTTTAAGAAGTGAAAAACTTTGGTGACCTTGTGTCGGCGTTCTTGGGCGGCGCCGCCTGACCTCCAAACTCTGTTTAACGCCCAGCCATCGGAAGCTCTTTGGTTTGCCATCGGAACACGCTCTGTTTCTTGACGGGGTCTAGCCATATCCAAGTTCTGGAGCATTCAACCGACATAGACAGAGCAAGTTTGTGTGTAGAACAGAAGACATCCTATTTTTTTGCTTTTTTTTTTTCCTTCAGTGCAGCTGAATCTTGCTTTGTGCTTTTTTTTGCAGCAGAATCTGGATCCGTGCTTGTTTTTGTGCTTTTTTTCGTCCTTAATCTGGCAGCAGCAGAGTTAGTGAGACAAAAATCCAATGATCCACTTCGGAAAGCAAAACTGAAGGAAAAAACATGCTACAGATATGAAAATCTTCTCAAGACGGGCAAAAATTTGAAGCTGGATAAAATTTCGTTGGAGAATTTGAATCACCGTAAAATTTCTGCATGAAATTTTCAGCAGACCTGGCGGCGCCACTCGCGGCTCCGCCGCTCGTGACCCGCCAGGTCAGCTGAAAATTTCATGCAGAAATTTTAAGGTGATTCAAATTACTCCTTCCAAAAATAGGCAAAAGGAATAGACGAGGTGGGCGAGAATGGCGAGGTAAGCAAGAAATAAAACTCTGAAGGAACACAAGGTGGGGAAGTCTGGCTGCTAAACGGAAGGAGATGCAGATGAGCTGATGGGGAAGGAGAGAGAAGGCAGGGTATAAAAGGGCGTAGAAAATCGTACCTGTCAGAACTACCTCATGCAATGGTTTTGACAATTACATATGTACTGTTTCTTTCTTGATTTGGTCAACTTCACATACTCTTTCTTTAATTTTTGCCTTTCTATACCCTTCGCCTTTCTTAAACTCTGCTCTCTTTGCCTTGCAGTCCCTATCAAACCATGCATTGCAAGGGATGCCTTTCAATTTTCTCTGCAATATGAAGCATTTGGCAGCAATTTCCAGGACCATTTGGGCAAGGGTCTCACTAATGGCACCCGCATCTTCTGGCCATTCTATTTCCAATGTCTTTTGTTCACACAATTTTCCATACTCCTCCGTTTTATTATATTGCATATAAATCCTATGTCCATATGGCACATGATCACTTACTTTTTGATGCACATTTCTAACCCGCAGCTCAACTAATAAAGGTGCGTGATCCGTTATCTGAGGCATTGCTTCCCCTATATGGAAATCCAACATCTGCTTTGCAAAACATGTCCTAGCCAAAACCAAGTCTACAACACTAGCATCCATGCATGTTAGTTTACCAGAATGCGGAAATTTGCTTATACCATTATATATAAGCAAGTCCAAGCCACTGCACATGTTAAGCACATGATTCCCTTGTGGTGTGGGCCATCTTATTTTATCAAGAGATTCACGATGCCACCCATATTCTTTTACCTCCGATTCATCTAGCATTTCCAACCACAACGGATCCCCTTCCGAGCTCACAATTGTTTGCTTGTTTATTGGCAACTCTCCCATTAAAATCTCCCATCGGCATAATATCTCCTTCTTGCGTAAGTGCCATCGCATCTTGCTCTAGGCTGGAAAAAGGATCGTCCTCGCCTGCACTCCCAAATAAGTATATGCTGAAAGTGAACCACGTGGGGAAAGTAACAACCTCGCAATAAATATTTCCCAAATCGCCTGAATTTCAATCCAAATCATTTAAGAACCACTTGTGGGTACTAGCTTTACCATATGCCCGACATTTTTCTAACATAACATGCAATTCCTCCATACCCTTTTAACCTCCATGATTTTTTATACCATACAAAATGAAGTGGGAATAAAATCATTTATTTCCAGAAACCTTTCTCTTCATGTTCACAAGTTTCTAGAAAAAATAACATCAACATTCTCAAGCATAAAGCTAATTACATCTACTTTAAACCTAATAATAGAGTCAATATTCCAAAGACATGACCACGATCCCAAGTGGTCTCAACTACCTATGCCACAAGATCCACCATTATCTTACCTCGTCGCCCAAGACCTTACGCCCATTACATTTTGCCTCCTTCATTATTTGTATCCGCACTTTATGTTCTTCCAACTGGCGCTTTTAATGAGATCCTCATTGATGAACACTAAAGTACCTTTCAAGCTTGCACGTTAAGCACTTGCAATTTTTTTTCACTTATTAAATTTTACAATAATATGTCTACGCTCATTGTTATTCTCTTTTCAAATGCGAAGGCTTCCATAATTACGTTGCATCCTCAATGCGCAATTTCTCTTCAAGAAAAAATTTCAACCACGTGCTTAGTATCCTCTTTAGCAACCTCGGGCATGCCAAGTATCACGAATATTCAAAGCCCTTGCCTTTTTTCCTCGTTCTTCCCTCAGGCTTCAAACCGATTTTAATTTCAAATACTTCACATGCTTTCTTGTTCTTTCTCTGATGCTTCAAACTGATCTTTTAATTTCGTAGATATCATGCGTCCGGCTTTTGCGACTGAGCTTTATTACTCATATCATGCCTAAATTGCTCAAGCTCGGGATCGCATCGGTGCTTTGAATTGCTCAAGTTCATTAAGCATATGTGTTTGGCATCTATTTATTTCGGACTGCATGAGCAAGAAGAAAGTTTTTCAAATCATTCATCATACCTTGGACCGCTTGCTCCATGGAAATCTTCACTGTCGCGCATGTAATCGTCCAACGCTTCTCTCATGTGCTCAATAGCCGCAAACAAGTCTCGCCTTTGGTCACTTTGTATTCACCACTGGTTGGTCTTTTAACATCGGCCAGCATTAGACCCGCTTGAGATCCTAAGGAAGATGCCATGGCAATGCAAGAACCAGTACAGCCACGAGTTCGGGTTACAAGTTACAATTTCTGCTCACCGTGGCGCAAGACTTTTGATACATTCACGTTTGGGTGCCATTTGAGTTGTGTCCGTTTTCCTCCCTTTTGGTAAATCGAGCTTTTGGGCAATTCGCCCAACACTTTGGTGCGAGTCTCCATCTTCCGACACAAAGATCCACTCTACAAACCCATCACGATCTCAAATTTCGGCCCTAAAGGAGCATTTCAACATCCGCCCCTCCACCCACACTTTTCATCCGATTCCGGCCCAGACCCCACGTTTTCCAGCCTTTTAAATCATTTTTTCTACCTTGGGACTTACATTGGGCTGAGGCACAAAGGGCGAGCCACTCTTGGGACCACCGTGACTTCTCGACATAATTTTAGGTTTCAACATGGGAGCGCACCACACCAGAGAGAGAGAGAGAGAGAGAGAGAGAGAGAGAGAGAGAGAGAGAGAGAGAGAGAGAGAGAGAGAGAGAGAGAGAGAGAGAGAGAGAGAGAGAGAGAGAGAGAGAGAGAGAGAGAGAGAGAGAGAGAGAGAGAGAGAGAGAGAGAGAGAGAGAGAGAGAGAGAGAGAGAGAGAGAGAGAGAGAGAGAGTTTTGCCTTTTGCCTCAAATCTATTTTGAGCATATGCACATGATCTCAAATTCCATTTAGACTTGCGATTTTAAAGCACAAACAAAAAAACTTATAGAAATCATGATTCAAAAATTGTTTGACGGTTTTTTCTTACAGTTCATTGACAGAAAATTTTATCCAATTTGAGCACGTATCTCTCCATCACCTTAGTTCCAAATCAAGCCAAATTTCTTTCAACATGTTTCTATAAGTTTTCTCAGATAGTCATTTTAAATATCAGTCAGAAATGTTAAAAAACACTGAAGATATCATCATTCGAGTATGCGTACCTTTTTCTGCCATAGGGATGTGCAATAGCCAAACTTTCTGTCCACTTGGCTCAAACATGCCATCTAGGCTCAAACATGCCAAGGTGGCTCCAACATGCCACCTAGGCTCAAAATGTACCACATGGTTTTCCGTGACGCCACCTAGGGTCCAACATGCCAAGGTGGCTCAAGCATGCCACCTAGGTTCCAACATGGCAAGGTGGCTCAAACATGCCACGTGGCTTCAACATGCCACCTAGGCTCATCATGCAAGGTGGCTCAAGCATGCCACGCACATAGGGTCAAACATGCCAAGGTGGCTCACAACATGCCACCAAGGCTCCAACATGCCAAGGTCGCTCCAACATGCCATCTAGGCTCCAACATGCCAAGGTGGCTCAAACATGCCACCTAGACTCCAACATGCCACCTAGGATTCAACATGCCAAGGTGGCTGAAATATGCCAAGATGGCTCAAACATGCCACACAACCTCCAACATGCCACCTAGGCTCCAACATGCCAAGGTGGCTCAAACATGCCACCCTGAGGCTCCAACATGCCAAGGTTGCTCAAACATGCCAAGGTGGCTCAAACATGCTATGTTGGCTCCAACATGCCAAGGTGTCTCAAACATGCCATCTAGGCTCCAACATGCCAAGGTGGCTCAAACATGCCACCTAGGCTCCAACATGCCATCTAGGCTAAAACATGCCAAGGTGCCTCAAACATGCCACGCTCCAACATGCCACCTAGGGCTCCAACATGCCACCTATGCTCAAACATGCCAAGGTAGCTCAAACATGCCACATTGGCTCCAACATGCCACCTAGGCTCCAACATGGCAAGGTGGCTCAAACATGCCACGTGGCTTCAACATGCCACCTAGGCTCCAACATGCAAGGTGCTCCAAGATGCCACCTAAGCTGAAAAATGCCAAGGTGGCTCAAACATGCCACACGAGCTCCAACATGCCACCTAGGCTCAAACATGCCAAGGTGGCTCACAACATGCCAAGGTGGCTCCAACATGCCAAAGCTCAAACATGCCAAGGTGGCATAAACATGCCAAGGTGGCTCAAACATGCCACACGGTGCCACATAGGCTCCAACATGCCAAGGTGTCTCAAACATGGCAAGGTGGTTCAAACATGCCATCTGGCTCCAACATGCCACCTAGGCTCCATCATGCAAGGTGGCTCAAACATGCCACCTAGGCTCAAACATGCCAAAATGGCTCAAACATGCCACGCTGGCTCAAACATGCCACACAGGGCTCGAACATGCCACATAGGCTCAAACATGCCAAGGTGGCCCTACAACATGCCATGAAGGCTCCAACATGCCAAGGTGGCTCAAACATGCCACTTGAGGCTCCAACGTGCCACCCAGGCTCCAACATGCCAAGGTGGCTCAAACATGCCACATAGACTCCAACATGCCACCTAGGATTCAACATGCCAAGGTGGCTTAAATATGCCAAGGTGGCTCAAACATGCCACACAACCAGGCTCCAACATGGCAAGGTGGCTCAAACATGCCACGCAGGCTCCAACATGCCACCTAGACTCAAATATGCCAAGGTGGCTCAAGCATGCCACCTAGACTCTAACATGCCACCTAGGATTCAACATGTCAAGGTGGCTTAAATATGCCAAGGTGGCTCAAACATGCCGTTGGGCTCCAACATGCCATCTTCGCTCCAACATGCCAAGGTGGCTCAAGCATGCCACCTAGGCTCGAACATGCCACCTAGGCTCAAACATGCCAAGGTGGCTCGAATATGCCAAGGTGGCTCAAACATGCCACGCGGGCTCCAACATGCCAAGGTGTTTCAAACATGCCACCTAGGCACTAACATGCCACCTAGGCTCAAACATGCCAAGGTGTTTCAAACATGCCACCTAGGCACTAACATGCCACCTAGGCTCAAACATGCCAAGGTGGCTCAAACATGCCACGTGGGCTCCCAACATGCCACCTAGGCTCCAATATGCCAAGGTGGCTCAAACATGCCACTAGGCTCAAACATGTCACGCGGACTCCAACATGCCACCTAGGCTCCAAGATGCCACCTAGGCTCAAACATGCCAAGGTGGCTCAAACACGCCATGTGGGTTCCAACATGCCACCTAGTCTCCAACATGCCAAGGTGGTTCAATCATGCCACCTAGGCACCAACATGCCACCTAGGCTAACACATGCCAAGGTGGCTCAAACATCAAAGGTGGCTCAAAATGCGTGCCATGCGGGCTCAAACATGCCACCTAGGCTCCAACATGCCAAGGTGGCTCAAACATGCCACGTGGGCTCCCAACTCCAACATGCCAAGGTGGCTCAAACATGCCACGCGGGCTCAAACATGCCAAGGTGGCTCAAATATACCACCTAGGCCCTAACATGCCAAGGTGGCTCAAACATGCCATGTGGGCTTCAACATGCCACCTAGGCTCCAACATGTCAAGGTGGATCAAGCATGCCACCTAGGCTCCAACATGCCAAGGTGGCTCAAACATGCCACCTAGGCTCCAATATGCCATCTAGGCTCAAACATGCCACATAGGCTCCAATATGCCACCTAGGCTCAAACATGCCAAGGTGGCTCCAACATCCACCACAGGGCTCAACATGCCACCTAGGCTCCAACATGCCAAGGTGGCTCAAACATGCTCCCGGGCACTCCAAGGCCCAAGACATGGCATGCCCGTAGGTACCAAGGCCAAGTTTTGACTAGGCCAAAAATGAAAAGATGTCCATCTTTGGTCTTTTCATCGGGTGATGTTGGCAAATTTTGGGTGACATGGCTAGATGGTGGTGACATGAACATGATGACTAGGACTTTATGGAAGAAATATGATAACCTTTGGAATTTTTTGGTAGAGGAGTTTGGCAGGGATAGAATAGAGGGATCTTAATGCTAACACCCTTCCCCAATCGAACCGTGGTCGGGACTTTGGCGGCTTCCTAACCCAACAGGGAGAGGCCAAACCCGGATATCTGGGACCTAGAAAGGTTGCCGAGGCAACCTTTCCTGTCGGCGCTCCGCCGGGAGGGCAAATGCCAATGTCCCCCCTCCGGGAGCTCGGTTTCCCTATCCGACTGCTGAATCCACCGTTCAAGTAACTTGCTTCGAGCAAGTTCAAAAAAATCCAAGATCGATCCGAGAGAACTTATCAAACCGCGAAGCGTCCTGCAGTCGACCATGTAGAAACCCAAGTGTTTTGTCATTTGGGCTGTACAAAGGCTCCGGAATGGAGATTCGACTTCGCCATGTAGTCTAAAATGGCAAAATTACCCTAGGGACCAAGTTACAAGGTCATTTTTTGCAACGAGTGAGACACGAACCCTCTACATAGTAGCATTCCACAACCACCTCTTAGGCAAATTGACTACGAACCTGTTGGACATGAGCTACTTTAGAGCATCTTGGAGAAGGGGTGGTCTTCTGCCCATGAAACTTGGTCTTCAGGGTAATATCGATGTTTTGAGTCCATTGACAGAGTCAATTCACACTTCCAGAGTGGGAGAATTGCCCATCTGTAGCCATGGGCCTTCAGGAGAGGACCTTTGGGGCGAACTGCTTCCGCAAGGTTTTAAGGGTCTGACTTCTAACATCAACATCCTTCCTCTACGTGATGGCATTGTGCAAGACCATGGTCGAATCTGAGTACGATATGGCCTCCAAAACGTAAAAACTGTGTGTTGCTAGGTTATTGAAGGGTTTACGTTATGGAGGTTGAGTTTTAGTCGGTTGGACTTCGGACATGGTTGAGAAGGTGCAGTTGAAAACATGAAGCCATAGGAATTGACGGAATGGGATTTGGATTTATCCTCCTCCCAGTGTGGCAATTAGAAGTCAAGCCTTTTGCATTGAGCAAAGCTTTTGGGATCATTCCGATGGCCAATAAATCCAAATTCGCTATTTTTAGTTGCTATGGCTCCGCATGCATTTTTAGAAAAAGGTGCACTTAGTTATCCAAAAAAACGACCACGTTTTGGCCTCCGAAACGTAAACCCTACAATAACCTAGCAACACATAGGGTTTATATTTCGGACGCCAAAACATGGTCCTTTTCTTGGATAACTAGATGCGCATGCGAAGCCATGGCAACTGAAATAACAGAGTTTGGATCTATTGGCCATCCCGAATGATCCCAAACAATTTTGCTACTGCAAAATGCGCTCTTGACTTCCAATTGGCACACTGGGAGGACGATAAATCCAAACCCCATTCCAACAGTTCCTATTTCTTCGCATTTTCATCTGCAGCTTATCAACCATGTCCCAAGTGCAACTGACTAAAACTCGACCTCTATAATGTAAATCCTTAGTAACACACAGGGTTTATGTTTCAGAGGCCATATCCTAGTCAGATTCAACTAAGATCTTGCACAATGTCATCATGTAGAGGGATGGTGTTGAAGCCAGAAGATGGACCCTTAAAACCTTCTAGAAGCAGTTCGCCCCAAAGGTCCTCTCCCAAAGGCCCCTGGCCACAGACAGGCAACTCTCCCACTCTGGAACTGTGAACTGACTCTGCAAATGGACTCAAAACATTGGCATTACCCTCGAGACCAAGTTTCGTGGGCAGAAGACCACCCCTTCTCCAAGAAGCGCCAAAGTAGCTCATGTCTAATATGTTCGTAGTCAATTGGCCTAAGAGATGGCTGCAGAATACTGCCATGTAGAGGGTTCATATTTCTTTCATTGTAATTTCACTATTTCAGACGATACGACGAAGTTGAATCTCCATTCGAGCCTTTATACTCTGCCCGAAACTTGGGTTTGTACATGGTCGATTGTAGGACGCTTCGCAGTTTGATAAGTTCTCCCGGACGGATCTTGGATTTTTTTAAACCTGCTCGAAGTAGGTTACTTGAATGGTGGATTCAACGGTCGGATAGGGAAATTGAGCTCCAGGAGGGGGGCATTGGCATTTGCCCTCCTGGAGGAGCGCCGGCGAGAAAGGCCCCTGATAACCTTTCTCGAGGGTCCGTCTCCTAAGGTCTGGCCTCTCCCCTCTGGTGAGGAAGCCGCACAAAGTCCTGGCCTGGTTCGATTTGGGGAAGGGTGTTAGCGCTTTAAGTTCTTCAAGATCCCTCTATTCTATCCCTTGCCAAACTCCTCTACCAAAGATTCCAAAGGTTATCATGTTTCTTGCATAAAGTCCTACTCATCATGTCCATATCACCACCATCTAGCCACGTCAACCAAAATTTGCCAACATCACCCAATGAAAAGACCAAAGATAGACATCTTTTCATTTTTGGCTTAGTCAAAACTTGGCCTTTGCTTACTTGGCATGCCATGTCACCACTTGAGTGCCTAGATTTCCTAAATGGCATATTGGTGCCTAGATGGCATGCCCGAGCCACCTTGGCATGTTGGAGCCTAGGTGGCGGGCTGGCTCACATGGCATGTTTGAGCCACCTTGGCATGTTGGAGCCTAGTGGCATGTTGGAGCCTAGGTGGCATGTTTGAGCCACCTTGATGTGTTGGAGCCCGTGTGGCATGTGTTTGAGCCTAGGTGACATGTTGGAGCCCACGTGGCATGTTTGAGCCACCTTAGCATGTTTGGCATAGGTGGCATGTTTGAGCCACCTTCAAGATGTTGAAGCCTAGATGGCATGTTGGACCCCACGTGGCATGTTTGAGCCACCTTGGCATGTTGAAGTCCATGTGGCATGTTGGAGTCCATGTGGCATGTTTGAGCCACCTTGCCATGTTGGAGCCTAGGTGGCATTTTTAGAGCCCTTTGCGTGGCATGTTTGAGCCTAGGTGGCTGCTGGACCACCTTAGGCGTGTTGGAGTCCCCAAGGCGTGGCATGTTTGACCCACCTTGGCATGTTGGAGCCTAAGTGGCATGTTAGAGCCTGCGTGGCAGTTTGAACCACCTTGGCATGTTTGAGCCAACTTGGCAAGTTGGAGCCTATGTGGCATGTTGGAGCCACCTTGGCATGTTAGAGCATAGGTGGCATGTTGGAGCCCACGTGGCATGTTTGAGCCACCTTGGCATGTTAGAGCCTAGGTGGCATGTTGGAGCCACCTTGGCATGTTAGAGTCTAGATGGCATTTTGGAGCCCACGGGCATGTTTTTGAGCCCTAGGTGGCATGTTTGGGCCGCTGGTGGCATGTTGGAATCTAGGTGGCATGTTGGAGCCACCTTGGAATGTTAGAGCCTAGGTGGCATGTTGAAGCACGTGCCTTGGCGTGTTAGAGCATGTTGAGCCACCTTGGCATGGGCATGTGAGAGCCACCTTGGCATGTTAGAGCCTAGATGGCATGTTGCAGCCCACCTTGGCATGTTAGAGCCTAGGTGGCATGTTAGAGCCACGTTGGCATGTTAGAGCCTAGGTGGCATGTTTTGAGCCAGCTTGGCATGTTGGAGCCCGCGTGGCATTTCGGAGCCTAGGTGGCATGTTTGAACCACCTTGGCATGTTTGAGCCTAGCTTGGATGTTGGAGCCTAGGTGGCATGTTTGA
The DNA here is from genome assembly GCA_021234155.1 of Isoetes taiwanensis. NCBI lineage: Eukaryota > Viridiplantae > Streptophyta > Lycopodiopsida > Isoetales > Isoetaceae > Isoetes > Isoetes taiwanensis. The sequence goes on along the minus strand of JAJEKV010001024.1, from coordinate 29,158 downwards.
ACCACCTTGACATGTTGGAGCCTAGGTGACATGGTGGAATCCATGTGGCATGTTTGACCCACCTTGGCATGTAGGATTCCATATGGTATGTTAGAGCCCACACGGCATGTTGGAGCCCGCATGCCATGTTAGAGCCCGCATGGCATGGGTACAATATCCTTCTGCTGCAACTATGTAAAAGGGCTCGACTCTAGATTTTCGGTGTGTTGTGTAAGGTAGCTCTCCTTTTTATTTTGCAATGACAGTCGTGGGCGACTGCTTAGATAAGAAATTTTTTTCGAACCTGACATGCTTTAAATTGTCTACCAAAATCAAATTGTCTATCCACTACCATTTACATGGTAAGACATTTTAAATCTATCCTTCAGAAGATGATTGATGCATCTAAAAGGATTTGGCATTTAATGTTATCTAATGCCCTTTGGGCATATAGAACCACTGTTAAATCGGCTACTGGTTTTACACCCTATGAGTTAGTATATGGAACAAAAGCCATACTGCCAATAGACATGATTATACCTACTCTAAAGGTAGCTTGTACACTTGCGGTTCCCCACAAGAAAGCTCTGGAAGACAGGTTGAACCAGCTCCTTAAGTTAGAAGAGGATAGATTACAGGCTGAGCAAGTGAATTGGCATAGAAAGGCTAAAGATGTGGCAGCCCAAGCTCGGAAGCAGAGATTCCAAGGTAACTTTAAACTTGGGGATTTGGTTTTAAAATGGAATGTCAAAAAGGAGAAGGTAGCTTGCAAGTTCGATCACCTTTGGGAAGGTCCATTTATTGTGTCAGGAGTTGCTGGAACACATTCATACACGTTGCAAACTATGGATATGGTAGACTTGCCAAATCCACACAACGCTTTACACTTGAAAAAGTATTGGCCTTAAATTGCTGGATTGGTAAGATAAGTTTAAGAAGTTCAGTTTTTAGGTGTTATGCTGGGTAGCTAAGGAAGTGCATCTTAAGTAGAATTATGTAAGGTATTTATTGTGATAGTATAGACTAGTTGCAATGCTGTCATGTCCAAATTATAGTAGTAATCTAGTGTTAGTAAGTATGCTGCAACAAGTAATGCTGAAACATGAGTGCATAATTTTTGGGGCATATTATTTACCCTTTGCATCTTCTGATCTTATGTGTTTGCAAGATATTATTAAACGTTGATTTTGGGTGCAGAAAAGTAAAAATAATTGGCGTGCAGATGGTATTTTTAAAGTTCCAGGTTCATGTTAATCTATTTTATGGTGCATGCAGGAACATGTGATGTACGCTCATATTTTCTCCATATCGTTTGCCAGAAAATACTGATTGAGTTGCCCACTTTCATCTACAAGAGCACGTCTTACTGCTCCATATAGGCAGGGGCATATTACTCACAAAGATAATTATGCTAAACTTTTATAGGCCATGCAGGAACATCTGTTTTACCTTCATCTTCCCACTTCACCTCCACTTCTCCATATGCAGGTCACCTCAACATGCCAATCATACTTCTCCATCTTGGCATGTGATTGAATCATGAAAGGACATGTTACTGTTGGAAGATTATCATGCTAACCCTATTCACGGACCATGCAGGAACATCCTTCTTATACTCACGTTTCATTTCATCACCACTTTTTCATACGCAGATCATAATCACATGCCAACCATCTCATTTCATATTGGCATGTCACTGGTTTCATAAATCACATCATTTGCATGAGCGTCCTAGTGTTAAACAGTCAGTCATAGTGATCTTCTATACTGCAAATGTACAGGTGGATTACATTGTGCTCCATTAGACTTGCACACTCCCCATGCTTTATAAGTGATTGTGTAGCTTATATGATTCAACAATAAGCTTCAAATCATTCTTTCCTCTGATAGATATCATTTCAAAGGGACCGATGTTCATTTCGCACTTCCAGCACTACGATCATATGTGACATCTTCAAGGAACTTCTATATCAGAGCATTTTTTCTTAGGATTGCAGGTTTCGCAAGTCAAATTTTCTACTTAAAGGCACATAATTGATTTATATTCTTGAAACAGAGCAAGGTACTCTTATGGTTTCATAAGCACTCCATTCAATACAGTATTTTCACAGCCATGTGTAGTTCATATGAAATGAATGAGGAAGAACCACAAGGGGCTGAGGGGACCAGCCTTTCTCCTCTTTGGGGCATAAATGTTGCCCTGGGCAACATTTGACAAGGCCTTGTATGCACAGAAAAAAAAATCGCAGGAAATGGCATGACTAAAACATGTGCTAGCAAGGAGAGGCAGGTGACGAGTTGTAAAGAAGACGGTCACATCATCAGCAGCAGATTAGGTAACTGCCAAATTTCAATGATATTTATATCTCTTATTATATTGGGACCTGTGCTATATCTATCCATTTTCCATTTGCCCACTGTTCATATTTTGTCGTCATCAACATTCAGTTGTACAACATGTTATTCTCGTACTGTTTCATTATCCATTCTTCACCACAGGGTCATTTGACATCCTTCAATTAACCTTGTTCCCTCGTTCCAATTTCCATGATTATAACAAGCCCATTCTAAGTTCATTGAGCTGCACAGCAATGGTATGCAATTGTCTGTAAGACCCATTGTGAATATAGGTGCGAAAATAAAAAGAAAAGAAGGCTTGCCTATAAGGTTCATGGACTATACTTAAAAAAAAAAAAAAAAAAAAAAAGAAAAGAGAAGAAGCCATGGCGTTTTTTTCTAAGGCATAGATGAACCCTAAAAATTTGATCTGATTGTTGCTTCACCGACTTCCACCGTGAATCAGGCGCCACGTGTCACGCATCTGACAGCTATTATTAAGAATGTGCGGTGATATTGCAGAATGTTAAGCAGAATTATAGAATGCCAGAATGTCAGGTGGAAAAGTTTAGCCCAACATGCCTAACCGAGTTCCAAACTTGCTTACCCGTGTCATCCATCCCGATCTTGCTGCCACAACCTTATCCTTGTGGCAGAGATCCCAATCTAATAGAAGTAATGAAAGGAGAAGACGAATTACAAAAGGGAAGCAGAAGAAAAAAAAGGCATCGGGCTTCTTGCAGGTCAGATCATTGAATCGTTATTTCAGCAAGTTATTTCATTCTTACCAGTGCATTTAATAAAAAAAGGATGATGAAGATTAGCAGCAATGAATCAGGAACAAGTGGAAGTCACATTTTGATTATTTGAAACAAGGAGATAATCTCCCTTTTTTTTCTCTAAGGGCAGAGTTTTTCACTGGACAGAGATTCATTTGAGGATTGCAGCAGGGTATGAATTGCGTAGAATAAGCCATCGAAGCCAAACATGCTTGATAACTACAGGAATACTTTCAGCATTGGACACGATTCTCCAGGTTGCCAGACTTGCTCGGAAATATTCAAATTATTTGATGTATGAAGCTCTTCCGGTAGAACTGCAGCACATATAAAAGGAGTTCAGGAATCTAGTTGTTGTTAAATACCTTCTTGTACATCCTGGAACAGCTCAGATAATCTGAAGCATGTGTTGTACCCTGCTTTGTTTTGAGAATATAAGAAAATTGATTGTGTGCTCAATTGTTTTTTTCTAAGTATGAGTTAGATATTGTCCATTTCAAGTAACTGCAAAGTTGTGCATTACATCATTTGGAAAAAGTAAATTCAACGTATATTATTTGACAGCCCTGTTTTAGTTATACAAGAAGGAGTGATTCTCCTCACGAATTTGGAGGTCCGTATTGCCAATAATGTGTTGTTGGTCCTACAGCCAAGAAGGGTCAACAGATTTGGATTGTCCATTTCCAGTAAGTCCAAAGCTGTGCATTATATCATTTGAAAAAAAAATAAATTCAGCGTATATTATTTGACAGCCCTGTTTTAGTTGTACAAGAAGGAGTGATTCTCCTCACGGATCTGGAGGTCCGTATTGCAAATATTGTGTTGTTGATCCCGCAGCCAGGAAGGGTCAACAAAACCGTTGTCTTTTGAGCTTGAAACTAAGCAACAGTGGTTAACCCGGACATGTGTCCAGTTTAACCACATCCCGGAGTAGATTTACGGCCATCCGTAGGTTTGGAGATGGGGACTATCTGACAGTTTGGGAATACAGATTAGTGCCAATAGTAAAGAATTTCAATCTGATATTGTTTTGATTTGGGTCGGATTTGATTTTGGTAAGGCATTACTTTCTGCTTTCCTTCCATCTAGGATGTTCTGACAACATACCTGGTTTTGTTCAACATTAGCTGGAGGGGATCCTCTAGGTGGTTGCAAAGTAACACCATACGGCTCTCTCAAATGATGCATAAGGTAGTCTAATCTGTTATTTTGTATATGTGAACTCTGTAGCAAAATTGGCAATGTTGTTTACAGTTGATGGAACTGGCTGGAGGGAAAGTTGTTTTGGCCATTGAAGGTGGCTATAATCTTCATGCTATTGCACATGCATATCATGTATGTCTCCAAATTATTCTTGGCAAATCTCCAATTGAATCTCACAACCATTGGGGATAACTTGGTGCCTCTTAGAGGAGGTCATGTTCGTTCAGAATAAGCTCAATTTCATCTTATTGATTATCTGATGTTCTTTACAACACTTTTCTTACTATGTACATGTTATTTAGATTTTTTAGCTTTTGTTTTGACAGATACGCCAGGAGATTTATCGCTCTTGGCAGGTTTTGTGAAGATATTTCCCTATATGCATTTACAACTTTGGAAATAGTCATTGAGAATATGCATGTTGCTACCTTTCCCAGAAGAAAACATTTGAAAGCATTGGTAGTGATGGGGAATGTCAAGAATGAAGCCACGACTATTTTTGAACATGAAACATCATGTGGATAGCTCGTTCTTTTTTCTTGAGCAATTAAAAGTGTCTGCAAAAGACAAACCAATATATCCATTGAGAAAAATGAATTTACTGTCTCCGAAGCAGATGTGGAAATGCAAGACTCCTATATTTGGTATGCATCCGATGATTCAAATATGTGATATCCACGGTTCATGTACTATATCCTTGGGGGCCAGGTGTGTCATGCTAACAAAATGTTTGTCTACCTTTTTTTAGCTACAGAATACATTAAATGCATGACACATGGGTTCCTATGATGGCTCGTCCTTGTGCTGGTGTAGGATACAGAAATTTGCCGGTGGAGAGATTGCAACAATAAAATGATTTGTTCTATCAAGAAAATCAAATCGAACCAAGTAACTAGAAGACATGGTTGGATACACCAATATATAGAAATCCTCGTGAAGGGTGATGATCGTACCATTGAATTGATTAAGGACTGTTGGTATGGAGCAATGATATACTTAGGTGAAAGGGGTGGACTTCCAATTTTGGCAATTACATAAGGCCTCTAATATGTTAAACTACATGTACATTTTTGGCAAATATTAATAGCTCAATGTTCTGATTTAGGTGTTTTTCCTTTGCCATCAACAATTTTGAAGAAAAGGTGCATCTACTTAATCCACCATTCCCAACATATACAGATGTTATAATGAGGGGCCTTGCAAAGGGCAAAAACTTGTCTGAACAAGAAGCACATTCATATATCGATCTCCGATCCACTTTCTGATTATGTAGAAACAAAGTTTACCAATTAAACACAATATTTATTCTATTCCAACCAAAGAATGTTTCAATCCTATTAGGAAACATGTCGCGTGTGAAAATACCTTAACATCCTTAGCCTATGCAATATGTTAATTGTTAAAGTAGTTTGTTATTATGTCATTCTTATAGTAGAACACAGAATCTTAACCTTTTGGCAATTCAACCTTCTTTTCTTTTTTCTTACAAAGAAAACTCAGCCTTCTTTTGCATCCAGTTTTGCATCATTGTTATGTATCTAGCCATTGTACATTTTGAGTCTTTATGGAGAAGGCTTTCAAAACCATGGTGGTGTCTTATATTATAGCCATTTCCCTTGCCACATAAGCGAATAAACAAGAACAACGAAAAATGTGTTTTGCACTATTAATAAGGTGTCCTCCTATGATGGGTTGTCTTCATTTGGGTGGTATCAACGTTGTTGAAGTAGCATCTACCCCTAGATCTGATGGTGAGAACTTGATTTGTCTAATAAACGATAGTGATTCAACACAAAAAAGGCAACGATTGTGTTGCCCTATCGAACCTTATGGTAGTAGAACAAAGAATGGCTGATGGTTCTGGTGATAGTCCCGCAGTTAATTGCTAACAAGTCATCCACGTATCTGAAAACATACCTCAACAACTTTATTTCTTCCAACTTTCCTTGCTTGGCTAATTCCTTTATGAAAATAAGCTCAAACCATGCTAAATACATGTTACACCAACATGGGCTGCATGCAAAACCCATTGGAATGCCACATACTTGTTTCCAGACATTCTTCCCAAGTTTTACATGGCAGTTAGTTAAGAGCCATGAATTGGCATAAATAAATCTGCTTTGGCTCCTTAGCTCCCAACATTTACCTTGAGGCTCAGTTTTTGAACCATTTAACACTCAATTTCCCATTACTGAATTTTTTAATCCATAGATCATACCTTTTATTTTTATGTTTCATATGTTTCCATGCTGCATTAGCAATATATTCTAAAATTTGGCATATACCTCGATCTCCAAACAGTGGAATGCTTTCGTAGCATTTTGTAATATCAGCTACACAGGGCCACATCATAAATTGAGTTCACCATCCAACTAAGATTTAATCTACCTGGTAGCAAAGTGGCAATATTCGCACATAAGCCTTTGGAAATTTCGGGCCATAGTTCGATGATGGAGTTTAGTACAACTGTGATATTTTTAGCAATTTCTGTATACAGTGTATCATGTGCGTTCGTTATCCAACGGTAAACATTCTTATGGGCTTTAAATAAGCCAAGGATATAAGGAAGTTTTCCTGATCCAAAAGTTACATTTCCAATACAATCCTGTATTCCTTTTTGAATTTCCATGTGAAATTGATCATCCTCCAATCCAAGAGGTACAAAATCTGTGCTATCAAGTCTTTTCAGTGCCATTTCTCTAATGTGTTTTGGGCAGATGAAAGAGGGGTTGTTGGATGCCTTATCCACCCCTGAAATATAGAAGTTAGTGGTCAGCCATTCTAGATTTTTGGTGATTGCCCTATCACTGAGGGGGAACTTCTTTAATGGTTCTTTTTGGGTCTTTTCACCAATTTCCCTTCCCACCTGTTCTATAACTTCAGTTATAATAATATCCTTATCCTGGTCCTTAATGTATGGAAACTGATATTTGTGAAGCTAAAAAATCGTACTACAAGTCTTATATAATTCTGCCTTCATGTCTATCCAGTTCAGGACCCTATCTGGGATGTGACCTAATCCTTTCTTGAACAGGCCACGCAGTGTTCTATTTTTTACAATCTCAACTTTTGTGGTTCTGATGTGTCCAATACTGCCATTAATAAAGCCTTTTAGATTTGGGTTCTTACATGGGCAGATATTCTCCGTGTCATGTATAAAGATATAATATGGCTTGTAACATAACTCTTTTAAGTCCTCTATGTATCTCCAAGAGAACATAGTGTCGTTCATGATCAACTCCCCAACATCCCCTAAAATAGCTCTCATATGCTTGTACTATTTTTGGAATACAGAGCTTATCAAGTATCTTTGATAGGAAGAAGCAATGTACTATTTTCATTTTGCATTTTTCCTTTGTTTCAGAGACATGCCATCTGCCCTGGCAATCTTTTTGGGTAACTCTAGACACCTGCTAATAGATATAATAACATTAAAACCGATACCCCCAAATCCTGTCCTATCTTTTAGCCATATTGGTTGAATTAGAACCATTTAGCAAAGCATGGACATATGGCATGTCTGCTCACGGAGTCTGTATGTTGGAAAGTCCAGACTAGGTCTTTGGTATCATAGGTACATGATAACATAAAGGTTTATATGCTAATGCTAGTATACATCAGAATATTCTCATTCTACTATTTCCTAAACCTCTATAAGAAGAAGGAAATACATGATTTAAGATACATAGCATACCTATTTGTCATAATTGAGCTATTATATAACCGCATCGGACATCCTCCGAGCATTTTCAGGCTTTTGTTTTGTGACTGAGTTCTCCATTGTACCAGGTGTACCAAGTTGCTCGATACCTGAATTATCTGCAATACTAGAGTCAGCCCTGTTAGGTGGTATCGTGATGCGTGGAGGAGCATATCCTCTTCTTGCAGTACCAGTAGCGCTCCTCTCTACATTAGGTCTTGTCTTTTTGTTGTTGAAGCTGTTACTAGAGCCAGCTTCTAGATTTTTCATAAATGAGACTGGTTTTATACTTTTTTCACAAACCATTATCATCCTGCAGTTACCTGCAGTTAGGTAAATTCAACTTCAAATCTGCATATGGATTTTCAGCAAGTGCAAATGTCATTTTGACAAGGGTATCTCTAATCACCAGGTAGGAGATATAGGCCACAATTCCGTCTTTCAGTGTGGTTTTTAAGAATTTTTTCATTGACACCATTTGTGGCACTATTGACATATCTGGAAAAATATCATCCAAGTTGTTGAACATGTACCATATTGCCTGGTCTATCCATGTCATACTGTCCTTGCAATTATTCCCCTTTTTCTTGGGTTCACATACACATTTGAGATATGGACACATGCTCCTCCATACTCGTCTTAGATAAAAGCTATCCCTGGGGATTGTTGAGTACGCCATGTGCCCCTTTTGCCTTAAGTAAAGGAAGCATCCCTGCCACACTTCTTATCAAAGAATCTATGGTCGATTCTAAGCTTGAATCTTTCTTTAATAACAATCTTCTCCATCTTTTCAGCAGCAATCTTGGCCATTCTTTCTTGTTCATGTGTGATACCACCAAGCATAATCCAAGATGCTCTACTGATTGGTGCTAGTGCACCGAAGTTCTTCGTATGCCATATGCCCTGATTGCAAAAAAGGGCATGCCCTTCCACCAAACGTTCTGGTATGATAGAAAATAGGTGGCAGTTGTGTAGTGTAATACTGAACTCATTGTCTTCTTCTTGCTTACTGCTATCCACCTTTTTGTTAATAACCAGCTTCTCTTCCTCCGAGAGTAGAGATTCCCCAAACAGGTCATCTGCGTTGCATCCTTGCACATTTTTTTCACATACTGCACTGCCCAGACATGATTTTTTAATTTTGTTAGCTTTTTCCAGAGCTAAGACCCCTGAGAAAAATTGCTTCTTAGCACAATCTTCCACCATTGTCCAGTTGTACACTTTGTCTGGCAGAGAATTGTACATGTCTTCAATGATTTTATTGGCTTCATCCCAATCATTTCCAGCCTTATTAATAATAGAAACTAAAGCCAGCCAGTCATCAAAGCCAAGGTGGCTAATGGCTGGCAGATCTTCTGGCTTTCGAAGAGCTTCCTTTTCTAGAAGGAGTATATGCACATCCGGATTTTTTATGCAACATAATAGAGTCTACACCGCATAGCTGGGACATATTATTTGACTGCCACCATATCCTAATGGGCCCAGTACCCTGTTCCAAGTTGGTGGCTGGAACTCCATATTATACTCGGCCTGAGCATCATCATTATCCTGAAACCATTATGGTATTTCCATTAGTAAAACTTAGAAAATATAAGTATTGCTCAATCATATATACCAATAGATAAGATGCACCACTGGTAGGACCAATGAAATGAAATTTCTAAAAAAAAAAACCGAAAACAACTAGCCCAGGCAACAGCCCTACTAGCAGTTCAAGCTATCTTGGTCAATCCCTCAATTGCCTTATCATTCTGTACAATCAGTTGAGCAAACTTAAAGACAATGCATCAAACTACGGTACAAAGTATCATCACTTAAATCAGGTTCATCTTTTATTCAAAAAAGGTTCCATGGTCCAGAATGCCAAGGTTTAAAGGTCTAGAGTGTCAATATAATTGTCTTTTAGACCCATTTCTAAAGTCCAAATTGAAATTATCTTTATCATAATTAACTTTGTTACATGTACTAACATGCATTACCTTTCGCATGCAGTCTTGCATCATGTCTGCCACATGCATATCCTTTTTAAACATTTTCTGAATATCTAACAGCAGCCTTTTTATGTATAGACCTATATATCCCCTTATTTGCCCCCGCCTGGCTGTCCGCTGACTAGGCACTACGGGGGTGGTGCATGACTGTATATATTGGGATGTTTCTGCATTTTATATGATTAGCACAGTTTGTCAGCAGGCTGATTGCTGCCACGGTTTTTCCCTCGAAAACCCTTCGGGGCGGGGGTTTTTTAATCCGGGCAGTAATCCGCTTGCTGCGTTTTTGTATTGGGTCCCATAGACCGATTGGTCTCCGTGGACGATAAAAGTACCTTCCTTCCTTCCTTCCTTCCTTTCATGCATTGTTTTCATATTTTAAATATGGGGATTCGAAATCCTGGTATTTACTTTAAATACCTTATGCATATTTAAACTTTATGCATTTAAAAAAAAAAAAAAAAAAATTGTTGAAGGACGTCAGACTTTATTCAATCAAAGAGTCAAATACAAGTATAAATGCAGAGACAGGAATAAAATCTCAGCGGGTAAGCGGAGACCCACCGAGTGAAGCAACCTGCCTAAGCATAAGAGTGCACATCCAAAAACTCCTCAAAAATCACTCGCCTCTTGCGAGGGGCAAGTGAAGAACAATGATACGACTTTACAATGTAACCTACGCATAGACGTGTCTCATAACCGTGTATGCATTCCTTTCATAAACTCATTTTTTCATTACTGCAAATGCTTCCTTTTCATGCCTTACAAAACTATACATTGGGCTACATATGTCTGTAAGAATATCCGCCTAAATAGTCTGCATTATTCTCAACCCGCAAAAAACTATTTTAAGGTTGGAAGTACCAGTAATTGTAGCCCTTTGGGAAATCATATTGACTGCTATTTTCTCAAAGATATAAGACAGAGATAGTTTAACTATTTATGCTTAAACCATGAAACACAAGTATAGGCTTTGCAATTTCCTGTAAAATATCTTGCTGCCTAGGTCCATAAAAAGCTATCAAGACATCACTCTTGATCATGTACTTGATTCTTCTAAGCTTTTTACTTGTTTGATCCATGCAACCTTTTTAGCTAGAACATACCATAACAACAAAAATTGGCACGATGGGAGAAGAATACCACGTACCTGCAGCCAAACAATACTGAGTTAGCATGAGAATGGTAAATCAGCAATGAGAATGGTAAATCAGCAAGGGCCAAAAGGTACATTGGGTATTCTTGGCTCTTCGCCTTTCATCCATCGTACCTTTTGCTCTTGATTAGTAACAGCCTACTTAGAAAACATAAATCATAGCAATAAGCTTATCATAAGGAGATTTCTAGCCTTTTTAGCATCAGGCTGTTTATTATAGTGTTTTGTACATCTGGATAATCTTACTGGATCCTGCTACATCCGTTCCTACTAGCAACAAGCTATTTTATTTATATGGCCTACCTCCAAAACGTATAACCTCAGATAGTATCAAAACATTCAGTTTTGTTGCCTGTACTACATTTATTGAATCCACAACTTCTGCATTTTCAGCCTTTACCATAAATAGATCCAAGTTCTGTAATGCTTTTCTATGCTCAACCATATAGTGAGCACAAAGATCTATGCAAAATGGAAATAGATATTACCTATTTAAACATATGAAGAATAAAGTTTTAGCCTATCATTAGGGCATCTTATCCTGTAAGCTTACATCCATATTGACAAGGGGCATCTGTCATATTTGTTCATGTATTTCTTATCATAACCTGTACGAAGTTTTTATATATACCAAAACACAATGGAAAGTGTACCTGGATTTCCTCATTATCAGAGTCTACTTCTTCCTCAAATTGTGTCCCAGGGACATATTGTTCTGTATTAGCATAGCCATGGTAACCGGTTTGCCTTTTGGTGAAGCCACCTCTTCCTTTTCCACCATATCCATCATTTCCTTCACTAAATTCACGTTTAGCTTCAAAACCTCTTCCACCAGATCGTCTATCCATACTTAGGTTTTCGAATTCAACAGACGCTTTGCACCAGTTGCATTCTCTATCAGTTTCAGCAAATCAACCAAGCTCTTCTTCTGAGTTACACTCTTCAGACTCTCCATCTGAGTTGTAGCCCATCCTTTTGGATGGGCTTAGTAAACACCCGAGAAATTCCTGGGTCATCAATTCTTGCTGCCTGGCAGCGCCCCTGCCATCGAGGTAGATCGCATTTGTCTCCAAAGGAAATCAACCCTAAAATTTAGTCATAAATACAGTCGACTCTTGCTTTCCTAAAGGTAGACATCAGATTTTACTTTTTTATCCAAAAAAGAAAAGAAAGAGGGGGGCTTTAATGGTTTCTATAAGTTCAGGCCCCTATTTTAAGCCCAACCTTTTCTATGAATGCTGCATGTTTAAGTGTTTCCCCTTTACTATCACAAGATTAATACATACATAAAAAAAAAAGAGAAAAAAAAGGGGGAAAAGAGAAGAAGCCATGACGTTTTTTTTCTAAGGCATAGATGAGCCCTAAAAGTTTGATCTGATTGCTGCTTCACCGACTTCCACCGTGAATCATGCGCCAGGTGTCACGCATCTGACAGCTGCTATTAAGAATGTGAGGTGATATTGCAGAATGTTAAGCAGAATTGTAGAATGTCAGAATGTCAGGTGGAAAAGTTTAGCCCAACATGCCTAACTGAGTTCCAAACTTGCTTACCCATATCATCCATCCCAATCTTGCCTCCACAACCTTATCCTTGTGGCAGAGATCCCAATATAATAGGAGAAATGAAAGGAGAAGACGATTTACAAAAGGGAAGCAGAAGAAAAAAAAAGGCATCGGGCTTCTTGCAGGTCAAATCATTGAATCGTTATTTCAGCAAGTTATTTCATTCTTAGCATTGCATTTAATAAAAAAGGGATGATGAAGATTAGCAGCAATGAATCAGGAACAAGTGGCAGTCACATTTTGATTATGTGAAACAAAGGAGATAATCTCCTTTTTTTCTTCTCTAAGGGCAGAGTTTTTCACTAGACAGAGGTTCATTTGGAGATTGCAGCAGGGTATGAATTGCGCAGAATAAACCATCGAAGCCAAACATGCTTGGTAATTACAGGAATACTTTCAGCATTGGACACGATTCTCCAGGTTGCCAGACTTGCTCGGAAATATTCAAATTATTTGATGTATGAAGCTCTTCCCAGAGAACTGCTAAAGACATATAAAAGGAGTTCGGAATCTAGTTGTTGTTGAATACCTTCTTGTACATCCTGGAACAGCTCAGATAATCTGAAGCATGTGTTGTACCCTGCTTTGTTTTGAGAATCTAAGAAAATTGATTGTGTGCTCAATTGTTTTTTTTCTGAGTATGAGTTAGATATTGTCCATTTCCAGTAACTGCAAACTTGTGCATTACATCATTTGGAAAAAATAAATTCTGCGTATATTATTTGACAGTCCTGTTTTAGTTATACAAGAAGGAGTGATTCTCCTCACGAATTTGGAGGTCTGTATTGCCAATAATGTGTTGTTGGTCCTACAGCCAAGAAGGGTCAACAGATTTGGATTGTCCATTTCCAAAGAAGTGCAAAGTCATGTGCATTATATCATTTGAAAGAAATAAATTCAAATAATATATTATTTGACAATCCTATTTTAGTTATACAAGAAGGAGGATTCTCCTCACGAATCTGGAGGTCTGTATTGCAAATATTGTGTTGTTGATCCCACAGCCAGGAAGGGTCAACAAAACCGTTGTCTTTTGAGCTTGAAATTGAGCAACAGTGGTTAACCCAGACATGTGTCCAGTTTAATCACATCCCGGAGTAGATTTACGGCCATCCGTGGGTTTGGAGATGGGGACTATCTGACAGTTTGGGAATACAGATTAGTGCCAATAGTAAAGAATTTCAATCTGATATTGTTTTGATTTGGGTCGGATTTGATTTTGGTAAGGCACCACTTTTTGCTTTCCTTCCATCTAGGATGTTCTGACAACATACCTGCTTTTGTTCAACATTAGCTGGAGGGGATCCTCTAGGTGGTTGCAAAGTAACACCATACGGCTCTCTCAAATGATGCATAAGGTAGTCTAATCTATTATTTTGTATATGTGAACTCTGTAGCAAAATTGGCAATGTTGTTTACAGTTGATGGAACTGGCTGGAGGGAAGTTATTTTGGCCATTGAAGGTGGCTATAATCTTCATGCTATTGCACATGCATATCATGTATGTCTCCACATTATTCTTGGCAAATCTCCAATTGAATCTCACAACCATTGGGGATAACTTGGTGCCTCTTAGAGGAGGTCATGTTCGTTCAGAATAAGCTCAATTTCATCTTATTGATTATCTGATGTTCTTTACAACACTTTTCTTACTATGTACATGTTGCTAGGTTTTGTTGAGATTGAAAGTAGTGAGAAGGCAAGATATTTCCCTATATGCATTTACAACTTTGGAAATAGTCATTGAGAATATGCATGTTGCTATCTTTCCCAGAAGAAAACATTTGAAAGCATTGGTAGTGATGGGAAATGTCAAGAATGAAGCCACGACTATTTTTGAACATGAAACATCATGTGGATAGCTCGTTCTTTTTTCTTGAGCAATTAAAAGTGTCTGCAAAAGACAAACCAACATATCCATTGAGAAAAATGAATTTATCTTGTCCGGCGGATGTGGAAATGCAAGACTCCTATATTTGGTATGCATCCGATGATTCAAATATGTGATATCCACGGTTCATGTACTATATCCTTGGGGGGCAGGTGTGTCATGCTAATAAAATGTTTGTCTACCTTTTTTAGCTACTGAATAAATTAAATGCATGACACATGGGTTCCTACGATGGCTCGTCCTTGTGCTGGTGTAGGAGACAGAAATTTGTCGGTGGAGAGATTGCAACAATAAAATGATTTGTTCTCTCAAGAAAATCAAATTGAACCAAGTAACTAGAAGACATGGTTGGATACACCAATATATAGAAATCCTCGTGAAGGGTGATGATCGTATCATTGAATTGATTAAGGACTGTTGGTATGGAGCAATGATATACTTAGGTGAAAGGGGTGGACTTCCAATTTTGGCAATTACATAAGGCCTCTAATATGTTAAACTACATGTACATTTTTGGCAAATATTAATAGCTCAATGTTCTGATTTAGGTGTTTTTCCTTTGCCATCAACAATTTCGAAGAAAAGGTGCATCTACTTAATCCACCATTCCCAACATATGCAGATGTTATAATGAGGAGCCTTGCAAAGGGCAAAAACTTGTCTGAACAAGAATAGAATAGAATAGAATCACATTCATATATCGATCTCTGATCTACTTTCTGATTTTGTAGAAACAAAATTTACCAATTAAACACAATATTTATTCTATTCCAACCAAAGAATGTTTCAATCCTATTAGGAAACATGTCGCGTGTGAAAATACCTTAACATCCTTAGCCTATGCAATATGTTAATTGTTAAAGTAGTTTGTTATTATGTCATTCTTATAGTAGAACACAGAATCTTAACCTTTTGGCAATTCAACCTTCTTTTTTTTTTCTTACGAAGAAAACTCAGCCTTCTTTTGCATCCAGTTTTGCATCATTGTTATGTATCTAGCCATTTTACATTTTGAGTCTTTATGGAGAAGGCTTTCAAAACCATGGTGGTGTCTTATATTATAGCCATTTCCATTGCCACATAAGCGAATAAACAAGAACAACGAAAAATGTGTTTTGCACTATTAAATATGTAGCATAATAACAGGGGGTTTTCTTTGTGTTTTTATACGCTTTTCACTAAGGTTTTCCTATGATTTCGTGATGTATTCAAATGGATGTACTAATGCGTACATCTAGAGTGCACCATTTCTGAGCCATTGATTTTAGCCCTTTTTTTTTCAATGGTCAACAACCAATGGCTCACAACAGAAGCCCTTTTTTTGTGCGTGTGGTGCATAATGGTCAACAACCAATGGCTGACAACAAAAGTCCCTTTTTTGTGCGTGTGGTGCATAATGGTCAACAACCAATGGCTCACAACAAAAGCCTTCTTTTTGTGTGTGTGGTGCATAATGGGCACATGAAGGGCTTGAAGGGCGCATGTAGTGCAGTTTCCCCGCCGGCAACACATTTCTTATCATAACTTTTGATCCAAAGCTCGCTTTCGGATGATTTTTATTATGTTGGAAAGCTCTCTCTCCGAGATCTTTTGATAGTGTATGATATGGATATGTTTGGTTAAGTTATCTATGCTAAAACAGCAATTTTTCGGCCGGGTTTGGTAGGTTTTCACATCCTACCAAATGATTAATCTGAGATTGCGTTATTGGATATTGTTTTATGGCTCATTCCGAATGAAGCTTGCAAACAATTACCATGCATTTTTAGATTTTGAGACAGTTATTAAGCAAATTCCAAGGCTTCTAGATCCTTGTGCTAACAAGCAGAAAAGTTCCTCACTTTGGTTTCTCACCACAAGAATCCATGGAGGTCAAACGCTGCTGTTAAATTCCAGTTGAAAAATGTTTGTGTATGGGTGTTGCAAACTTTATGACTTTCAGAATAATGGGATCAATCTGCTCTATCTTTATGGTAACTTTTACTTATGTTCTATTTGTTTTATTGTGATGAAATTCAAAAGCTACAGTACAGGTGATGAAAGCCTCAAATGAATTCTAGTTTTTTTCTGGTTTGAATTCTAAAATTTTTGTCACACCGGGGGAGGGGGTGACGTCCCTAAGTCCCCGAAGGGGCCAAATTTTTTTTTTGCAACACAAACCATTAACATCCAACATATAAAAATTAAATCCCCCAACATATAACGACCAACACATAACAACCATTGACATCAACAACCAACACATAACTACCATTGACATTAATTAACACAACCATTGGGTCCAACACATTTAAATTAAAATCCCCCTCCAACCCCCTTTGGTTTGGGTGCATATTCACACGGGGGGTGACGTAGGGCAGCGAGAGCCCTCATAATTGTATTTTGCACGTACGAAATCAACACCATATAGTATTCCGCTTGAAATCTTATAGTATTTTGCGAATCTTGTTATACAGTATAGCAAATTTTGTACTTGAATACCCCACAAATGAGGAACTTTACGTACGGTGTAGATTAAGGAATAAGGGGTGAATATGCCTATCCAACAGCTCTCGTTGCCCGGAGTCCTCCTATGATGGGTTGTCTTTATTTGGGTTGTTTAACGTTGTTGAAGTGGCATCTACCTTTAGATCTGATGGTGAGAACTTGATTTGTCTAATAAACGATAGTGATTCAACACAAAAAAGGCAACAATTTTGTTGCCCTATCGAACCTTATGGTAGTAGAGCAGAGAACGGCTGATGGTTCTGCTGATAGTCCCGACAAGCTTCAATCAGTCATGTTGTAGTTTTTTCCCTCTGTTCAATGGCAAAGAGTAGGCTCTATTCAAGGGTAAAGACAGTTCTGTATGTCTGATCAAAATAGCCATGTGTCGTATTGCCAAAGTCGTGGCCTTTTTCCTTGAATATATCTGCTCTAGATGTTCTTGCAAGTTCTAAACATAAACATCTCTTTATTGAGCATAGACGAGTCTCTCTTTCAAATTTGCAAATAAGTCTCTTTGTTGAGCACAAATAAGTCTCTTTTTGGATTGCCAGAAGGGCAAACTCTAGAGCTAGATGGGGTGAGGATGGAATATACTGCATATATACCAAATGGAGGGTCCAAATTTTAGTAGTAGGTTAGAAGGAAGTATGAGATTGACTATGGACGACTTCCCATGAGAAAAGGATCTCCCCATTTTGAGCCCAATTTTTTCCCATTCCGTCGAATCCATCCCCTACAAGCTCCCTCGTACCTAAGACTGGATATTCCCTTCGAATTCCTTCCAAATCTCATCTACCCTTCTTATGGTATAATGAAGTACCACATGCAGATCTACTTTGGGGCAGCCTTTTTCATGAGGTTAATACTGCTTTTTCTTGATACAAAGCAGGTATGAGATAAGAATTCGTGTTTCTATATCCTGTTTGTGAGTATGAAGCATTGAGTTAAGGTTTTGGAATACTTCAGTATTCATGGTGTTCTAACTCCACTTCACCAATTATTGAATTAGCTTTTTTCATTCACATGTATATCAATGATATGATGCTAGGTTGCTGATCTTCATATGGCAGGAGTGATACTACTCTCTATTGCATTGACTTCTAGGATACCTTTTCATGTGTCCCTTTGGCAATTAGGCTTGTTGTATTTTTGTGATATTTCCATGTTAATTTGCACTGTTGCTTTTATATCGCATAATCATAAGCAACCTCTGTTCGCCTGGTGAGTATTTGACCTGCGATAGTAGGGCTGAATGAGGGCAGGGACATTGGGGCAAGAAGAAACCAGTAAGTGAAGCTTTGTCATTCACGAAAGCAACTATCAATGGATGAAGCTACTGCAGAGGGAGTATTGCAATCAGTATGCCCTTTCATTACTTATGTAGAGATTCTCTTGCCATGGTAGTATATAATAACACAATATAGCAAAATTTATCTACATTGTGATGTTAAGTTCCCATCCAAGTCATCCCTGTCTAGTTGATTGGTGTCAAGAGTGTCTTCCCAAATGTATGTCTGCAATTTGAGTTGTTGGTATATTTTACCTTGTCCTTTTTGTGCCACAACTTCAAATAGATAATCTAAAGATGAAGGTGCCTGATTATCCGGAGGACTCCCTTTGATTGGCGTATAATCCATGAGAGTTCAACATAGAGGGATTTTATAGACCATTCGTGTGCATATACTTAGGGATTGGGGATGTTTTTAAGCAGTGACCTAGTGCAAAATATATACACAAAGGGATCAAATTGCCTTTTGAAAATGCGTCTATAAGGGGGGTTTTTGCTACCATTCAAACGCAAATGCCATACCCCCTTATGTATAAATGCATCCCCTGGTCTTGTTTATTGTACTATTCTATATTATTGAATGAAAATTAAGCCTGAGGAGATCTAAGTGGTGTTTTGGAACATGCAGGGGATTTAAAGCACACATGTTGGATTTAGTACCAACCTCGTTGGGATTCTTCCAGAAAAGTAGTTGCATAAGCGACAAGTGGGGACATCATGAAATAGAGAAGGTTCCTTTAGTTACAAAATTATTTAGAACCTACAATGCCCATTGGAAAATAACCCATTAATAATGTGGATTCAATTCCAACCTTCATTATTGCTTCAATGTTGCAAGTGCACAATGCTAAGGCTTGGGTCATATGTACAATATGGTGAGAGATCGGAGCAATTAAAGTGGTTAAAGGTAACTTGATTTTCCAATTTCTCCATAGTATATAAGCACATAGTTTATATTCTTGTGGTGATCATGTACATGCGTGTGAATGTTGTGGTAATGCAATTTTGACACTTCCACTTTGAATAATAATCTTTGCCCTATTCTTATTTTTAGGATTGAACGTACATCAGTATAATCCTTGTGGACTGCTCACATTACAAGGATTAGTATAATCCTTGTGGAGATGGTGGCACCCGAGAACGTCTAGCCAGGCAGTAAGTGTGCATTCAGTCATATCATTTGTTGAATATTATTAGCAACTCTATTATTAGCAACTCTTTTATTGTTCCAAAGCCTATGTCGTCTTGCTTATCAACTCATATATAATTCAGTTTCATTTTCTGTTTGAAGGTATTTGTTTGTTGCTATTTTGTTTGAAGCTATTTGGTGGTGACACGTGTCTACAAACAATAATAGAATCTAATAAATGCAGAGATGTCATCTTTGGATTTGTCTCAAAATTTCATCCGAAAGTGCTATTTAGGTTTTCTGGCGGTGCGGACCTCAACAACCTTAAGCTATTGAATTCGTCCTCTAATTAATTCCTTTGCTTTCTTCCTCAACCATTAACCTTCTAATTTGTTGAGCAACCTACGCCTCAGTCCAATTTTCCAAACATCAGCAACAAATCTGCAATTGATGGGTCGCTTTCCGCCAAGCGAGGCCAACCCAAAGATGGGAACGCCTGCAATCCACAATGCGTTAGAAATCCTCCCACGCAAGGGTGCTGCAGGACGTCAATCTGCGGTGCCCAATTAATTACAAGACCCCTGTCTTTGATCTTCCTCATAAATTCATCTAGCAGATTTTTACCCGATCCGGCGATCGGATTGGTTCTGCAGACCCATAAAAATGGTTGTTTGCTTAATTCTATGCCGTATGCAAGCTGCAAAACTTGCTCCTCTTCTAAATTTGCCAGGCTTAATTACTATCAGAAGATCCGAAATGCCTGGCCGCCTTTGTTGTCGCACAAATTGTTAGGGCAGAGCAAGTTTTTAGAGTTCTTTTGCAGCCCAACAGCACAGATTTGGCCGCCTTATACCGCACTCACATGGACGAACGGTTTTGCAGCTGCGGCAACCATGCAACTGCAACCAATCTGGCTTTATTGCCCTTTGTATTCACATGATCATATTCCTAACTTGGCTCCAGCTGCACCGCTGACGAACAAGAGAAAAAATAGCAACAGCATTTTCAAGAGGTCTTCTTGCGCAGCGAAAAAAGAGGACACCTGGGCTGGAGAACGAACCCAAACCCACGGCCGATAGTCTCAAAACATGGTCATGTGAATATACATGCTTTGCGGAAGTCGTTTTTGCACCAATGTCGTGCGACCAGCGATTCCGACAACGGCCGGATCCGCTGCGTGCACCTATCGGCGTGGCGGTGGGTGGTCGAGTTTGAAGTTAGCGTTGAAGCGCTTTGCGGCGAACTCACGAATCGCAAAAATATCTTCCATGTGAACGTGCCATTAGATGTGCGCCTAGGTTGCTCCACCGGTTTGGCAACGAAGTCTTCTGCCGTGACCTTCGATTTTTACGGGTTCATATGTTTTGCCATCATCATTCCACGCCCACGGCCCACGACCCACGATCCACGGCCCAGTTCACGGTCCCACTGTTTGATAAACTCCGTGCACCGCCAATCGAAGCAAGCATTAGTAGCATTAGATGTCGAACAACACGGTTGAAAGCCCAAATTTCTCTCAAGACATCTTAAGGCTAGACGAAAAGGAAGGCATAAAAAATAATGCAAGAAACAGGGGATTTTTATTCAAAAGCTTAAGCGAAAGATTCTCCGTGATTCGGCTCCATCGATCGAAAGCATCCGGCGATCCTTTCGGAATTATGGAAGGAATCATCTCAGGGATGAGGGGGAGCCGGCTTGGAAGAGATTCAAAATGGAGACCAGAAGGGGCTTTTTCCATATCGAGAAGATTATGATGGGTTTCATCAGTGACAAACGTGATTTTCAAATCAGAAGCGACAAGTCTGTGCGCTAAGTTAGATGCAATATAGGTTTGATATGGCCGTGAGTAGGGAAGGGAAGAACTACTGCGTGAAACTGAGAGGACTCCATAGCTTCATCGCCGGCGGGCATTGTATTTGATTTGTCCAGCGCAAGGCTATAAACCCCTAATTCATCAAAACAGACATGAATTATTTGTCTCTTAAGAGGGAAAATCAGTGCATTAAGCTAATATATATATTTAGCTAATATAGGCCTAACGCATATTATTCTAGAAGCACCTAACTCTACCCATGTATCAATACACGAGTCAAACCATGAGTTAGTGCATGAGCTAGCTCATAAGTCAATTATTCTTAAAGCAAAATATGTGAGCAAATAAGGTGATGTCGCACTATGGGTTGCCCTCTACAAATCAGCACTTCAATTCTCCTACATAGAAATTCTCCTACATATGAATATATGCATGTACAAAGGCCTCCAAAATTTGAGAAAACTAACCATCATTTGGGTACCACCGTTCAATATTTTAAAGAGTTCGCATATGTATGGATGCTAATACAATCTATGTATTTGATTTATCGAAATACTTTGTCTGTGGTTGTCATGATCAAAATATGCTGAGTTCCCAATAGGCAGCTGTCTTTAACAACTAGAAGTTTTCACGGGAAGCCTTAATCAAAGACCGGGAGAGCACTGAAATTTTAAAGATCTAAATGAGTTTCAATGACTAAATCCAAAATTCATTTGTGAGGAAGCACCAGCCTTGACGTGTGGGCACTGAACACAAGGCAACAAAATGCAGGTTCAAATTCTGCATGTTCTAGCATGTATAGACAAGTTGGGGAAGAGAAACGTTCGCGGCGGCCCGCGATAAGTTTCTTGTATTGTATAAGCAATTTATTCAAGTTTTGCTTTACCTAAATAATGATTACTTGTATGTTGTGCAGTGCATACAATGCATATTCAGATGCTACTAGATCAACCAAATTTGCTAGAGTGACATTATTTTCAAACAATCACACTTCTTTCAGCCTGGATTGTATATTATCGCATCTGGGGTGTATTATCGCATCTGAGCCGTTAGATGATATCACAATATGGGGAATGTGCCTTGAACGCAGATCCCAGCCTCCCATTCGAGGTCAATATGGGGTCAAATTGACCCCATATTATAGGGCCTCGGTTGCAAAATAACCATTGGGGCAAGTAATCTAAATACATTATACCCAATAGAAGCAGTATTATATCAATATTAGACATCAAGCACATCCAATAGAACCAGTATCACGACAATATTAGACATCAAGCACAGACGTGAAGAGAGCGAGCATGGGGAATCGAACCCCAATTGACAATACAGTGCTCATGCCTTACCTCAGGGTCCTGGTTTCCGTTGTCGTTGCACTGTTAACGACATCTGAGATACACACTTACTTACCATCTAGTGCACTACATTACATGTCAAGCAATTTCCTTCACAATGTTATCTTCTTGTTGAGGCATGAAAAACAGCCTTATGAATAGATATCATCTCCAAAGTAAAAAATCCAACTTCAACAGCGAAACAGAAGAACAAGCTACTCTAGCCTGTAAGCAAGCGACCTACGAAAACGTGCATAGAGTCAAAGAAAGCATTCAAAGAAATGATAAAGCACGTGCGGCAGCTCCGACCTCATGTCTCTGCAATCTCGAGAATCTAGTACTTTAAGAGATGGAAATCTTTTGTCACAGCTGCAGCTCCAAAGAAAGTATATTCGAAAGGAAAGCGTGATTTGGGCCCAACAGAGGGCATGCAGGGGGCAACAGCAGGAGCTTCGCCCTTTCTGGCATCTCTCTTCATGGGGGAAGCGCTTACCTGTATGCTGGATCTCAAGAGCAAGCACCAAAGCGTAAATTGGAATGGAAGATCGGATCCCAGCCACCTGCACAGCTAAGGATAGCATCCCCAGCTTTGTCTACCATCTGTCAAGGCGCACGCGACCATCTATCCTGCACATAAAGGTAAAGGGAGCCAGATTTCGGCTGTTTTCAGCTCATTTTATATCCAGTCATAGTTCTTCTTATGGTCTGGTGAGTTGATTTTGGGTCAGTTGATCTATCCATTGATCAGTTGATTTTCGTTATTCCATAACACAAAAATAGCACACAAATTCAAGATCATATTGATTGTATTATGGAAATTCAGGATTACATTGATCAAAAACAGTAACAGAGTACTGATTAAAAAAGTTCCACTGATTCCAAAAAAAAAGTATTACACAACTGAAAATAGAAGAACACAAGAACTGATCATGTCTTTTTCTTCCATGATTCCAGAGCTTCCGCAACCGAATGACCATGCTCATCTTTACAATAATGAGCACAAGATTAGTCAGGACAGAAAGGATAAAAGGGACCATTGTGAAGCATCAAACCTTTAACAAGATTTGATAGAGCTAAATGCTAACAGGATAAAGAAGTCTAGAAAAAAAATAGCATAGAAATAAGCTAGGCATATTCTTGAAGCAACTTGGCATACAAATAAGCTAGGCATGTTCTTGAAGCAACTGTTAATAGTGAATCTAACGGTCTAACATATTCCACAGCGCATGGTAAATGTAGGCACCTAAATACACAAAAAAAATGCCTTAGAGACGCAAACAGGGAAAATAATCTTAAGAAAGGCATGAAAATGAAGTTACCTTATCATATTTTCACAAAAGATCCTTCCAAATCTTCGAAAACCAGTTAAAGTAAGATCTCAAGACTCTGTTAGTAAAAGATTAACAGATTTGCTTCATAACCTGAGCTTCAGCGACACAAACTCCAACAAAAACTCTGAAAATGCTATGGCAACTGCCGGAATGCAAAATCCACAAGAATAGAAAGTATAATGTTAGTCCTGTGCCTCCTGGTACAGGACTATTCATGCATACGTCAGACCAGGTCAAGCTCAAAGATCCTCAGTCAACCACGGGTCAGACATCCAAGCCTCCACAGAAGACTAGCAAGCAGGCCACGCAGATCAAAAGCCTTTGGTCGTCAACAAGAGGCGCCGGCCAGACAAGTGATTACCGTCACCGCCTCAAGGCCGGCGTCAGTGATTCTAGGCACTTCAAGAGGCACCGCCCAACATTCCTCAAATCAGGCCTCCTTCCGTGAGTCGGCACCCAGATCACCAGAGTGTCTATATTGGGCCCAAGGCCATTGTACTATATATATGAGTAGAGTTAGCTCATAAGTTTTAGATGAGTTTTGAGTCTTGTCTCCCTTCGGTTTTCTCTCTATTGTGAGAGCTCATGTATTTTCATCATTGATATCAAGGAAGCTTATCATCTTTCTCTCATTTGTTCTCGTTCTCTTCTTTTCTTCTCTTTTCAAGAAATCCCGGCGGACATAGTCCCCGGACTCTCCTGTTAGATCCACGGGTCCTCACAGAGATGGCCGTCTTCCCGAGTTCGAACCCGCACCCCAAACACATGCGCCGGGTCGCCGGCTTTTTCCTACTTTCTTCATCGCCATGTCGTCTCGTAATTTCCGCGCCCGGAACTCTCTCCCTTTCTCGAGGCGGCATCTCGGCGCCATCAGCGTCGGGGAAATCGTTCGCGGACATGTATGGATCTCATGACATAGAGGGAGGCCATCTTGAGGGAGGGCTGGATCGCGCCACCCACCCCTCGTCCATCTAGGTCCCGGTTCCCGCCCAAGCGTGCAAACATTGCTCCCAACCTCGCCCCCTCATCACTATCGAGGCCTTATCCGCCGGCCAACCTTCTCAACCGTGCTTTCACACCCCCGAACATGCCTCCATCCATCATTCTTTCCATGCGCCTCTTCGCCCGCCGCCATCCTCTCCCACGGGTGGGCCGGCTATCCACATGTCTCCTTTGCCTACCGAGGAATATCCCTTCCCCACGCTTTCCCACTCGCTTCCCCCGCTTACAACCTTACAGATCTCAAAACCAATGCTCCGGCTACTTCAGTTTCTCAACCGCAGTCACCCCTTCATCAGGGTCCGTCAGGCACAATGCCACATCCACCTCAACCTCAATATCCTCACTATCCTGTTCCTGTCCAGCCCAGCACTTTCACATCTACCTTTCAGACTCTGAAACTGACTTATCCCACCTTTGGCAACACGAAAGGCAAACCGTTAGACCAAAGTGCTCAGGCCCACATGGAAGAATTTGAGGCTCTAGCTGTCCTAAATGGTCACGCCGCAACCTCAACTGAAATTCCACATCTTTTTTCCACCACATTTGCGGGTTTTCCTCATCAATGGCTCATGTCCAACAAAAGCCATTGGAAACAAGATCGGTCCGAAATGCGCTTTTTCTCTCATTACGGAACCACGGATGATGATCAACTTCATCTCAAGCAACTCAATGAACTTCAACAAGAGCCCACCTGAGTTCGGCCTCGGGATTTTTGGCGGATCGACTTCACATTCTCGCTAAGCAAGCTCAAGGAGTACCCTACACAGAGCCATTTTGGTCCGGTTTCTCCAAGGACTTCTTCCCTATTCGACTCATGATCAATACCTCAAGGCAAAAACTTTGGAGCAAAGCTATCGACCAAATCACTCCGCCAATGTTTCCTCCGAGGCGTGGCTCTTCAAGAGCTCCGCTCATTCCAATCGTCATGGTTCCACAAACGGCTGTTTCACCTCAACACGCTAATCCACGCCAATCCACAATCTGTGCCATATTTGCAAATATCAAGGCCATTTGGCCAATGAGTGCAACTCCACCAATGGACCGCCTCATTGCAAGCGATGCAACATGTGCAATCATGCCACGAGGAAGAGTGCACTCGCACTCATCCCACACCGCTTCCGCAACAAAATGGTTTATCAAGTACAAACCACACCTCAGCCCCAACGCGCACTATCGCCAGCCACCTCTTCGGTGCACGTTAACTCTATCAAGAATCAGACCAACCACGGGATCCAACCAACGACCTCCTTTTGATCCTTCTAAAGCTCGTTATCACCGGCCAAGAATGGGTCATACCACCACCTGGCGTCCCTCAACTTCCACGTGTTCGTGTACGCCCGGTACGGTAATCACACATCGGGTTCGGTCACGGCACCAACTCCGGCTAGCTAATGGCAAACAAGGCCCTGCGACCAGTTCTTAAGAAGCCCCCAAGAGCCTCGTAGAATCACGCTATCAACCAGCTCGAAAGAATCAACCTCACCGGATCAACAAGCCCAAGAGGAAATTTTTCGTGCACTTAATCCTCCCGCATACAAATTGGGTTGGTCTAGTTTCACGCCAGACCAAGGCATCACGCCCCTTGACTATTATTCGGCGACACGAACCCGCCTTTGCGGCTTGACACCCTTCCTCATGAGGATTTAAAAAAAGGTTCACTTTGCACCCCGACTTAGAAAAGCTCATGCCCAATGTCATGCCCAAAGTTCGCCAAAGCATTTTGAATCTCATGCAAGCCGGAGGTCGCACATTGGCAAATGTTCATGCCACCACTAGAGCTCAACAAAGACAAGATACACCTTCAACATCTCATCCTCCACGCCTCGACATATCCCAATATTGCAGCCGGGTTGACTTACAAAGAAGTTGCCGCCTGCTTCGCCACGCACTCCCCGCACTGGAACCAGAGATCCTTTTTCTCATGTACCTCTCGAACTCCAGAGGAGCTTGCCAAGATTAAAATTCCTTTAAGCTTACAACCATTTTAAAACTCCTCGTCTCCGCCTCAAGGGACCAGCTACTACTCCCAACCGCTTTTAGTTGGGGCCGTGGCTACCTCTACACCCACGGTCCATGCAAATCGGGAAATCAGCAAGTCAACCATGTTCAAATCGATGGAGGTAGTGCGGGGCCAATCTCATCACGATAAACTCCGCGAAACAAATGGGCATCACACAACTCTTTCGGGCCCCATATGACATCAAATTGGCAATGGCCATATCACGAGACCTCAAGGCCACACCTATTCTTCACATCAACATTGGTGATCTCCGCTTCCCATGGAATTTGAGTTTGGAAAGTCAAGATCCGTGACTATGAAATGTGGTGGGAAGACCCTTTTCCGCCGTGCAAAGAGTATCCATTATCGGGCCACCACCGCTTAGTCATCACAGACATGGTCATCTCAATGCCACCATGGACTTGCAAAAAAAGTGATCATTTCGCTGACAATGCGAACCCTCTCGCATTAATCGATTAAGAAGCTCAGAATATTTATCAAGTTCAGGCTACCCCTTCTATCTGTCCTCCTACCCCGAATATGCGACCGATCCTTGGGGAGAAATGACTTTGATCGACCGTCAGGCCCCTTGCTTGACCCCTCTACCGCTCCTTGTAATCGAATCCAACGCGTTGATCACTTTTCGATGCCGACACTCCAAAGAACTCCCCGCCGATGTACACGCCGGCCATGAAGCAACCACCGCTAGATGACACCGAAAGCAACCTCTCTTTTTCACCACGCAGTGCCACGATCCGTTATGCTCCAACCTCCTGCACATTGTCCGTGATACCAAGTCATACCCCATATTCGCACTCAAGTCGATTGTGTGGATGTTGGCAACAATCAACCCGTCTCGCATTGCCGCAAACCTTCCTGCCCTTATCGTAATCAGGTCGGCGCCACGCTGCTCAAAAAATTCAAACACATTTTCGCCTCGGAGTTACAAAGATCTTCGGGAATCAACAAAAGCTTGGGGGAACTCACCATTCTACCAAATCGATGCACCCACGGGTAGTAACGACAAGATGTGCTCAACCCTAATTACCGCGGATCGCCAAGGCGAAATTGACAAACTCCTTTGCCGCAGTTTGATCGGCGAGGTCAAACATTCAACAAGCCCTATCGCTATTGGGGTGGTAAGATCCGCTGCCTGCGGTAGACTATCTGGAACTCAATCGTGCCACGAGCGCGGATCATTTTCCACTTCCCTTCACGCACTGCCTTCTGAGGAAGTGGTGACATGAGATGTACTCCTTTATGGATGGTTTCTTCGCTACAATCAGATTCCATCAAAGAATCTGATCAACTCAAGACCACTTTCACCACCCCTGGCACTTTTGCCTACAAGGTGGTTCCTTTTTGGATTATCCAACTCTCCTTCAACATTTCAACGCATCATGCTCTCCGCTTTTCATGATTTCATGAAGGAAAATCCCTTCTTGCAAATTTTTCAAGATGATTTCTCCGCTTACGCCCATGGTCACCATTTGATAAATTGGAACTCGCCTTTCGTAATGTGATGAGTCCCATTAGTCTCAATCCCGGAAATGCACCTTTGCGCTTCTTGTTCTTAGGGCCATGTTGTCGCTAGGTTGTGAATCACCACCGATCCCGCTTAAAATCGCCAGGTGCTCAAAGCTCAAGCACCAAGCCAATATCAAAGAGACACGCTTCTTCCTGAAAGGTCAATTATTACTCCACCTTCATACCGGACCGGCAACATTGCAGATCCCATTCATAAACTCACGGTGATCTAATCCACCCTGGCTTGAATTTCAAAGGAAGTCGCTTTCCAACAAATCCGGAAGCTTTTGCTTACTGTGCACCGTTCTTGTTCCTCCTCAATGGGACAAGCCCTTTCTCGCTCATGTCGAGATAAGTTTTGCTATTGAGCCGCTTCTTTTCAAGAATATGATGCGCGCGACACCGATAAACTTCAAATCGCTATGCCAGCCGGAAACTCAATTCTGCTATTCTCAACTATTCCGCCACCCGGAGCGTGAAGCTTTGGTCTCATTTTCTCAGGTCCAACGCCCGCCATTACCTTTTGGCAAAAATCAAGTTCTTTGTGGACCACCAAGCACTTCTATTTGATCAACAAATCCACCATCACGGGCCGCAGATTGTTGTTGGTCCTTCTTCCAAGAATTTTGCTCCTTTGAAATCGCTCATATAA